>NDGN011517569.1:2131-37909 GCA_002564285.1 Tympanoctomys barrerae | reverse complement strand
AAAAAAAAAAGAAAGAAAGAAAGAAAGAAAGAAAGAAAGAAAGAAAGAAAAGAAAAGAAAAAAAAGGAAAGAAATACTAAAAACAAGGTTTTTGCTCTGTTACCCAGACTGAGCATGAATTTGTGATCTTCCTTCTCAGCTTCCACATAGCTATGTACGACAGTATGGGTATGTACTATTACGGTACACAGAAAATATTTTGAAGTTAAAATTACTAATAGAAATAATGAAAAGTATTTTCAAATATTTAAATAATCTTAAGAGGTAGAAATTAAAATGTAAATCATTTCAAATGAAGTTTTTCTGAGACTGGATCAAGCTAAGATACCCAGGCAAAGCCCATCTTCTCTGAGTTTTCTGAGTCTGTGGAGCTCCAGGCATATAGCACAGTGCCTGGTTGGAAAGCAATCTTAGTATGTTTTTTGGATAAATAAACAAAACATAAGCCACAAGGAAAGAAAAGGGTAAAGCCATAGAAAATCTATCCAAGCCTGCTTTTGTTGCCCAGGATTGCTCTTTCTATTCTAGGTTTCTTCTGGTTCCACGTAAATTCTAGGAATGCTTTTCTAGGTCTGGGAGGTATGCTAGTGGTATTTGCACCAGGAATGCATTATATCTGTGGACCAATTTTGCAAGTGCGGTTATTTTCCCAATGTTCATCCTTCCTGTCCATGAGCAAGGGCTATCATTCCATTTTCTGAAATCCTCTTGTTTCTGCATGAAACTAACTTCACATGTAAGGAAACATATAGACTAAAAATTAAAGGGTGAAAGAAGATATTACCAGGCCAGATTGATGGCTCAGTGGAATAAGTGCTTCCCTGGCAAATGCAAAGTTCTGAGTTCAATCTGTGGTTCCACACACAAAAAAAGAACAAGAAGAACAGACTCCCCAAAAATTGTATCCAAGAAGGAGCAGTAATAGCTATACTTACATCTTTCAAAATAGACTTTAATTATATTATAATATAAGAGCAAAAACTATAAGAGCAAATACTACTTAGTCATTGATTAGTAAGCCAATAAAAATATATGATTATAAATACTTATGTGTCTAATATATAAAGAGCATATTTTATGACAAAAATTCTATTAATTTTTAAATGAAGAAGTATTGTCCAAAACAATAATAGACGATTTCAACACTCCATTAACACCAACAAGGCAGATAAAACTCAACAAGGAAAAGTCAGTGTTAAGTGATACTTTAGATTAAATGAACTCAGACATTTACAGAAAGCTTGCAACAGCTCCACAATACACATTTTTCATCAGCACAGGAACAATTTTTAAATGGACCAAATATTAGAATGTAAATCTTTTCTATCTTTTATTTTATTTATTTGGTACAGGGTCTTGTTATGTAGCTCAGACTCATAGTGATCCTATCTCAGCCTCCCCAGTGCTGGGATTACAGGTGTGAGCCTCCATACCCGGATTTGGTGACAAGCACAGCACACCCGGGGTTCCAGAGCCCATAAGGCATGTGGTACCAGAAATCAAACCCAGTTCCTTGCATTTGCCAGGCAGATGCTTAGTCAGCCTAGCTATTTCACCAGCCTTAGGGTATAAATCTTAAAAAACACAAAATAAATACATTTATGTATCTATCTTTTTTGACCACAGTAAAGTAAAATCAGCAATCAGCAACTAAGAAACATTAGGAATTATCCAAATATAGTGACAAAAATGTTTAAAATAAATAAGATCTCATTACTGAAAGGAAAATTGAAATGTAAAACAATTTCCTATATGGAAATACAGGGGTTGGGGATATAGCTTAGCAGCATAAGCACCCCACCTGGCAAGCATAAGGTCCCAAATTCCATTCCAGTACAAAAAAAAAAAAAAGAAATACAACATATTGAACATTATAGAATACAAACACAAAAAAATACTGAAAGAGAAATTAATGACAAAAAGTTCTTATATCGATGCATTTGAGGCTGTAAAACAGCCTAATTATATACCCTAAGAATCTAGAAAAGCAAGAACAAATCAAATGAAAAATCAGCAGTAAGAAATAACAAAAGCCAGAGAAAAAATAAATGAAAAACAGATTAGAATGCACAATAAAAAAGATAATTTAAAAATTTAAATATCAATGAAAACAAACTTTTAGTAAATAAGTGCAAAGGGACTCCACTTCATAAAAAAGAAAGACCTAATAAATAGAATCACAAGTGATCTTACAGAAATACAAAGTTGATTAGGGATTAATATGAACAACTATGTACCAAAAATTCGAAATCCTAGAAGAAATAAAAACACTCTGGATGCAAACATTCTTTCAAAATTGAGCTTGAAGACATAAGTTGCCTACACAGAATAATGAGAATTAAATTTAGTAAGCAATGAAAGCCCCAGGCCCCAAGCAAAGCAGGTAACTGGATGACTTCTCTGTTGAACTTCACTAACCATTTAGAAAAACTATTGCAGTTCTTCTCAAACTGTTTCAAATAAATAAAAGAAGAGGAATACTTCTAAAGTTATTCTATGACCTAAGGATTACCCTGATACCAAAACAAGAAAAAATAAAGCAAAAGGAGAAAGCTATAAGCCAACAACCCTGATAAATATAGAGGCAACTGTTCTCAACAAAATACTAGCAAATCACATCCAACACCACTTCTTAAAAATAACCTCCAAGATTATATTGCACTTAGCCTGGGAATTCAAGGGTGATTTACCACATACAAATAAATAAACATCACCTATCACATCAACAGAAAAAGATAAAATCGTATAACCATCTCAATAAATGTAGATAAAACAATTAGTAAAATAAAACATTTATGAAAAACTGAACAAATTAGAGGAATAATTGTTCTTCAACACAGTGAAATTTGTACATAATAACATAATAAATTTGTAAATAAACATAATAAAAACACAATTAACATAGTAACAAGTTGACAAAAGCTGAAAGTATTTCCTTAGAGACCTCGATCAAGACAAAGAGATCCACTGTCACTGCTTTCATTCACTATAGTACTAGATGAGTTAGCTAGGGCAGTTACTCAAAATAAACAAAAGAAGAAGTCAAACAATTCTTTTTTTCCAGATGATATGATTCTTATACAATAAAAGCCTGAAGAGTTCAAATTGATAATAAAAATTAGTAAAATTTCAAGATGCAATTTTGTGCTTTTCAAAGCACAAAAGTAGGTAGTATTTAATACTCTAACAACAAATTTACTAAAAATTGAAAGCATAAAACAATCCAGTTACAATAGCAACATCAATTTAGGTATCATACTGGGGAATAAATTTGACCAAGAAAGATCTCCCATGTTCATGTATTGTAAGAACTAATATTGTTAAAATGTACATCTGCCCAAAGGAATCTTCAGATTAAATGCAATCTCTACCAAAAGAAAAATGACATTCTTTGGAGTACTAAGAAAAACAATGGAAAATTTTCAAATGAAAGTAAGAGAATCCTCAAAATGCCAAAGTAATTTTAAAGAAATAGAGCAAAGCTGGAGGCTTTACAATACGTGCTTTCAAGACATAATCTAGAGAAATAACGATGCAACAATATTGTATTGTCATAAAAATAATGACCCCGATCAAATGAACAGACTAGTGATCCTACATTGAAAAAAGTACATCCACATGCAACTGATTTTCAATAAAAGCACCAAAATATTAATTTAAGAAAAAACAGCATCCTTAAGAAAAGGTCAAGACCTGGGTATTCATATGAAAAAAATGAAAAAAAAAAAACTTTTCGCCTTTACCTTTTAAAATAGATCAATAAACTGAATACTAAATAAGGTCCTGAAACTATGAAAGTACTAATAGAAAGCATAAAGAAAACACTTCAGGAAATGAGTATAAGCCATGAATTTTGGGGTATATTACTAAAAGCACCAGAAACTAACAAAATAGACAAGGTTCTACCAACTTCAGAAGCTTAATCAAGGGAAATACTCAACAGAGTGAAGATACATTCTACAGATTTGAAGGAAATGTTTCACATCCAGAATATATAAGGAATTCAAAAAAAAATTAACAACAAAAAACCAAGTAGTCTGGTTAAAAATGAGGAATGGATATGAATAGACTTCTCAAAAATAAATACGATAGTTTGTAAATGAATGAAAGATGAACTATCAGCCATCAGTGAAATGTACATGAAAACTACTATGAAATATAATCTCATTGTAGGGATTTTATCAAAACAGCAATAAAAACAAATGTTGGCAAAGATGTGGATGAAAAATAGTTCTTACTCTGCTGGTAGTTATAGGAATTAGTACAACTGTTATGGAAAACAGCACAGAGGCATCACAAAAACCTAAACGTAGATATACTTCATGATCCAGTAAACCTCTTTCAGTTAGATGCTGAAGTGATACCTGTACACCCAGTGTTTACTGTGACGCTAGTGAACGAGATAATCAATTAGGTCCCTACTGAAGGAGAACTGCTTAAACAAAATGTGGTACCTATACATAATGAAATATTATAGAGTATGAAAAAGAGAGAGATATTTGCTTTGAAACAGATGGAACTGGAAGACATCACTTCATGTTAAGGTAAACACAGAAAGGCATACACTGCATATTCACTTACATGTGGAAGGTAAAATACTGACCTGAATTACTAAAGGTTGGAGATGGAAAAGGGAAGTTAGTAAAAGGAGATTGGATAAAATCTACTGAAATGAGTGCAAGAAATATGTCTGGAATTCCTCAGAACAGTGGGATAACTACAGTTCACCTTAACATTTTATATATTTTACAAAAATCTTGAATACAGGAGCTTGGAGCTCCCAAATATAAATAAGTGATGAGGACAGGGAAATACTAACTACTCTGGTTTGACAATTCCATGCTCCATGGTGGTGAGGGTATATCACACTAAACCCATTACTATGTACAGTTAATGGAGGTTAACTGTAAAGAAAGACATATAATTCACTTCTATAAATAAATCTAAATAAACTATGTAGTTAAAAACTACAACTTATAAAACATCGTAGAAAAACTAAATGAGCATGGGTTTGATTTAGTAGAGAAATGATGCAAAGTCTCATGACAAGAATACTAGATAGGCAGAGCCTTAAAGAGAGTGAGGTCCTGAGAGAAGGAATATGGGTTATTCTTTCAGATAGTCATTCAGACAGAAGTCTAAAGAGCTGGAATTTAAGCCAGTAGAAGAAGAGAGGCTCTATAAGTATAATGCCAGGAGATACCATCAGCTATTTCTTTCTGGAGGAATCAATTCTTGCAGAAGTTTAAAGATTGTAAGTGAACACTGGTCCTCCTGCATTGGTGGCATATACTCCATCAGAAAAGAACAAAATAAAAATATCTGCTTTGCAAAAGCCTGTATGGTTAAGCCAGATATTTTAATTGAAATGGAAATGATGTAGGATTTAAAACAGAAGCTACTATACAAGTAATTTTTTTTCTGATTAAAGGGGAAGCTGATCCATGTTACATATTTCCCTCAAGTCATTAATGTTATTTGAATCCACTAAAGAAATATGCACTATCAGGCATAATAACATAAACAATAAACTCAATTTAGTGGGTTCATATAACAAGAACTTGAAGTATTTTGTATTACTAAGAAATCATAACTATAAAATATAATTAAAATGATATATGACGATTATGTTTTAATCTAAATACGTGTGTCCAACCAAGCAAGACTTGATCTTCATTTATCACAGTATCCTTTACTTTAGAATAATGAGGTAAGACAGAGTAACATTTTAAAATATCTGTTTAAGGAAAGAGTACATGTAGAAAATTTAAATTAAGTGCAGAACTTATACAGAAAAAGCAACACACATTTTTGAGACTACACCCTTGCGATGAGGAAATTTATTTACAGAATATGTATTTTAATTTGTATTGTTTGCATCATTTGCTTTAGAGATTTCCACTTCTGATGATTTGAATTTCAGTTCTTTTATTGATAATGGAAGATTGACTACCCATCTCATAGTTATATGAAAAATATAATTTAATTCTAATAATTCTTCTCTTGTGGAAATTTATAGATACATCATTTACAAGCTATTGTGAAGATGGAATGATCACTTTTCATTTCCAGATCAAGAAGAAAATCATTCTGCATGGGTAAAATATTATTATGATGATTTTATAGTAAACCATAATGAAATTTTTGCTAAAACCATCATTTTGCTAACATAATTATAGTTTTCATTATTCACAATAAAAAGAGAAAATATTAGTGAAATAAAATAATTTCTTGGTTCCCAATTCCAGTGCTTAATATTGTTCCTGCCAGTATTTATGCATATGTTGACCATAACTCTGTGGCTAAAAGAGATAAAGAAACTTTTTCTTTCTCATCAACAGAAACTGACTTCCACATTAAAGCTACTTCATATATTCAGTCATTTCACAATAGGAATTGATGATCTATTATTTCATTGGGTTCGAGGCTTTTGACAAGAAAAGCAAAAAGGAGACTTGGCAATTCAGAGAATTAAACTGTGTGGATGAGCAAGATTAAATTCCGTACAGAAAAAGAAATAGCTAGAGAGAAATTCATATTGATATCAGACAAATGTTTTGATGAAGACTTGGAGAAAAGAATAGACACTAATCAAACTAAGTATCACTCATACACTATACACAATGCAACTGAGAACAGATGTGAAGGGCTGATGGTAGAGTAATAATGAATAATAAACCTATTTAATGCCAGCTCCCATTTTACCTGATTATTCCTCATTCTTTGCTTGAATTATAGATGAGAGAAGTGCATTGGTGAAGCACTAAATACATTTCAATTATTGAATTTGCAGTAAATCCATCACTAAAATGACTTACTGCCAGTGTTTTAAGGCAAATGTTTGGCATCTGTATTGAGAACAGTCTGTAAAGAATGTAGCCTCATTAGGGAAGCCACAAGGTTAGAGCTACTTGTGTCATTCTCAGCATTTAAAGACCCCTCAGTCCCTGACCTGGATGGAGACAGGAAGGAGAGGTTTGGCACCCACGCCCAACAAGGTCTAAGGAGTTGAAGCATGTACCAGTTGAGGACTCACTAGAGAAAACTAGTGGAAAGCCAGTGGAACAAACCAGACCTGAGGCCCAGGAGTACCTCTGAGGACAACAGGGAAAGTATCCCCATGGGACTCCCTAGGTAACCCCCTATTTGGTTCACACACCATTCACACAGGGTGCTCACATGTGCAGCTCTGTATGCCAACCAGCGTTGTGCCATTGCCTGTCATATATCACTTGGAATACCAGAAGAGGGAGAAGAAAAACTTTTTAAAATTAATTACTTTATTGAATCTCCAACCATTAGAACATTTAGGTAGAACTTAGTAGATGCTCCAAAAGCATTCTTAAAATTTAATAAACATATTGAAAAACAAAGAAATGCGAAGTTCATAGAGTGATGTTCTCCCGAAGGTATTAATACCTCTGAATATTGTATTTCATCAATGTACTAGTGAGACCAGCCGTGAGAAAACAAAAGAGAACAAAGCACAAAAAGGCAGAAGCATGGTATGTGAGCAGTGGATTCAAACATGTAATTATTCTTTTCCTTGATTTGCATTATTTTAAATATCTGGTCTAGGTGAAACCAAAATTAGTTCTTGAGTAATCTTTTTGTTTGTTTAACTTGTCTATATGGCCTCTTCCATGATATTTGCCTGACAGAAAATTTTATTCGGAGTTTTATAGTTCTTTAAGACCTTGACCTTTCATCTTTCCTCCAAAAAGCAAATTGGAGTACGCATTAACTTCGCTTGTTATCACCGAAAAAATATGTTTCAGATAAAACTTTGCTTTCAATGGCTAATGCAGTTCCTTATTCATGTGTTCATTATGAGTGAACTTGACCATTGCAACGGTTTCCATAATCGCTTCCCTACTGTTAGAACAATTTTTGATGATATCTCTCTCATGCTTCACTTGCTTAATTAGACCCCAGGGCATCAATGAGTCATCTTAACTCTCTTCTTCAAGAGCGCTCCATGCCCAGGGCTAACCCCTGTCTCTAAGTTTTATGCTGTTCTTCTTATCCCAGGCTATAAGACATACAGCACAGTCGTTTACTAGATAATCTGAGTAAGGCTTTATTGATGAATGCACACCCATTTATTTCCCTTCTGAGTAGGAAAGAGAGCTGATGGATACGGAATACCGACTACGTGTGAGGTTTTGGGCTCCAGCGCTCACATTCATGTTTTTATTTAAAATTAATATATTATTTTCCTAATATAAAAATCAGTAATGACATTAAATATGGACAAATATGAGCATTTTACCATTAAAATTAATTAATCTTGTCAGATAAAAATAATATGAATTATTGATTATATAAAATTTTTCTATAGACATTTAATGCAAGCATAGATAGCTGTGCTATTTATAATTTTATCTTTATTGAATTTTCTTATTTTATTAAAATACTTCTGAAATATTTAGTTTAGCATTCTGTCAATTTTATTCCACAGCTTTATGTTTCTCCTATGTAACAATGAAAATTACAGTTGGGGAAATTGACACTATGAGTTTAAACAAAGAACAAAGAACTTTGGAGATACAAGCCAATGAAGTGGTAATTATACAATCTGACACTTGCATTTCTGTGTAATTCAATTTAAAAACAGATTCTTAAAGGTATATTTTATTTTCCTTCAAGTGAATTGTATAATGTGTTGTGAAGAGGTTTGTGAACTAGCTTATATACTTTTAGTAATTGACTTATCAGTAATTAATTTATATTATGCACTCTAATATAGACTATGTGTATATATGTGTAAATTTACAAATTACCAGACAATTTATTCTATTAATTTCTGTGGAAGTTGTTCTTGTCTCACATGAATATAGAATTATAAACTTGTCTCTCAGTTTGGTGGAATGATTAGAAAATACAGCATCAGAAACATATATAAGTAGAACTTACATTTAAGTAGGACTCTCCAAACTCCTTTTTAAATTCTTGTTCTGTTTATTTTCATAATGAGAAACAAATCGCACTGAGACACTTAGATACTTTTAGGATATTGTTAAAAAGTTAGTATCACAGTGGCCACCAAATAGCAAAGAGCTGTCTTCACAGTAAAACCTGAGTGGACTCCAGGCTATGTTGCAGTAAGTCCCCTCTTATGCTTT
Source organism: Tympanoctomys barrerae (assembly GCA_002564285.1). Classification (NCBI taxonomy): domain Eukaryota; kingdom Metazoa; phylum Chordata; class Mammalia; order Rodentia; family Octodontidae; genus Tympanoctomys; species Tympanoctomys barrerae. The sequence goes on along the minus strand of NDGN011517569.1, from coordinate 28,784 downwards.
TCTCACTGTCACTTGTCCCCTGCTGAATCCTCCCATCTGACAGAAAGGAGAAGGAAGAAGAATTAAGATATCATGCTAACATAGAAGTCAGTGAATGTTTCATGCACTAGGAGAACTTCTGTTTTTATCACCCGTATATTTCTTTGAGAAAACAAAAGCTTAATTCTAAATCAGCGAGAAGAATTAAAGACCCAAACGATCGTAAGTGCACCAATTTCCAATATATCAAATGTTTGCATAGATTATGTAAAACTTTTTCTCACAACCAAATCTATTGACATCTGATTGAAAGATCACTGCCAAATTTATTGAGAAAGGCTTGGGGACCACAGAGGAGAGGGAGCACATAGTTTATGAGTTTATTTTCTAGAACACTATGCTGATAGTGGTGGTAGTAAAACTTTCTGTGAGATAAATTGGTGAAGCAGAAGGTTAACATCAGTGCAGTGCTGAACACAGTGTTGTAGACATATAGGAAGCAACCTCAGGATGAGACTATTATTTGTATCGCTCTATGTCTGACTCTCCCAGACAGCTTTGTATTTCCCAGAGTTTATTCTGAGGTAATTTCTCAGAAAATTCTAAGTTTTTCAAGAACAAATAATTGGAGTTGGCTCATAAAACATTAAGTTGTTTAATACAATATCCGTTCCAAACAGCCAGTGTTCTGTCTTTAATAAAAATCTTCATTAGCTTTTTTAAAAAATTTGTAACTATAAGCTACACTTACACAATCAAGTAATTATGAGGAGTAATCCAAGTGTCTATAGAAAATTCAGAATGAAAACATTGCATTTAACTCATTTCCCCAGTGTCACATTAATGAGGTAACTTTAAGTATACATAGTACAATGAACATGTCACTTTAAATTAACAGTGAAGCATAAAAGGGGAAATTTGGCAGCATTTTGGCAAATTACACAGTTTAGGTTGGCTTTTGCTTTTCCCTGTATTTATTAATAGAAGGATATGTGCATAAGAGACAGTGTCAGACAAAGTAGAATATGTTTGATTTGACAGATTTATTAGCTAACACAAATACATACTAGCACTTTTAACATGACCTTCAATTGCTCATTAGGGGACACAACACAACAAAGGGAAAAATATTCTAAAATGGCAGCTGTTTATAGTTTTCTGTATTTATGCATTTCCTTGATTTGAAAAATCATATCATCTCCTTAATTGTAAGATATTCTTCTAAGGTTAATGGTTCTGACTTCACATTCATGGTCGTTCAGTGTCTGCACAATAGGCCGACTTCATCGAGAATCAAGGGAAGAAGGATTACTTCAAGCCTAGGACCAGAAAAGGCCAGAGAACAGAAACAAAATGAAAAGCATGGTGTTCAAAGATTAGTCATCTACAGATTCTGCACTAACTTCTCTGCCTCCTAATGCTCAATCTATCTTACTCTGCTACTAATTTATAATTTTAAACATATTTTAATCATATTACAGACATATACTAAATGTTTGATAGCCTCTTCTCTAAAGTACATGCTACTCCCTTAAATTCCTGACCATCGCCTATTGTGTCCCTAGTCTCCCACTCTCCTCAGTTACACAAATGTCTTCTTTACACTGACTATTCCGTGTTGTCTTTCCTGAGTTTAAACAATTTCATGATTCCTCATGAAATCATTTTAAATCACACAACTGGCAAGTCCATCTGCTCCTACCTACTCATGACTTTTATTGATAACTCCCACAGCTATTTGAGAAACACGTGGTTACTTTTACATACAAATCTCTAAAATTCTTCACTTTGATATTTATTAAAGTATATTACATTGCCACGATCAGCTTCCCAGACACCCTGCAGCTGGAGACAATTCACATCATACTGTTTGCTCTATGAAGTGCACCCTCATTATACAACCATCTCACGGGGACAAACAACCTGTATACATGTACACTGCTTTACTCCGTGTGACGGATACAGCAGATCCATTCTCTGCTGCTTATCAACAACAGATGTTTGTTTCTTACCATCTACAGGCTGTCACTGAAGAGCTACTTCTTTGAAAGAATAACCAAGATGTACAAAAGCACAGCAAATCTTATCTAAAACAAGAAAGAAAAAAACACAATGAAACTAATAAATAAAACTAATAAAATTAAGGCAGACACCATTAAAATGCAGAAGATAGTTGCTATTAGGAACCACCTTGAAAATCTGTATTCAAGTAAATTGGAGAACTGAGAGAAGATGGATATATTCCTAGCTACATCTGAGTGACCAAGATGGTGTAAAACTCCTCAATAATCCAATAACAGGCAAAAAAAAAAATTGAAGCAGTAATAGAAAGAATTACCAATGAAGAGAAGCCCAGGACCCAAAAAATTCACCGCTGTTGTCTACAAAAATTTCAGAGGAGCTCTGACACCAGTACTCCTCAAAATCATGGAAACTAGCATTATTTTGATTTCAAACACAGAAAAGGACCTGAATTCAGAGGTTTTATGTACATGTACCAATTCTCCCATTAGGAATGCAATTGTTATATACTGCAAGCACATACTGAAAAATTTAAAAAAAATTATCCAAAGAATAAAAGTCAAATTAAAGCACTGCCATATTCAATGTCTGTTGAGGGGTCATTTTTAAATTCATAAATGATATCATTTTTCTATGCCATTACATGGCAGAATGGTGGCAAGACTCTGCTTAAAGTTTCTTTTATAAGGGAACTAATTTGATTAATAAGTGGCTGCACTTCCGCATCATATCACACTAGTGATCAGTTTCAACATTTGACTTTTTGGAGGACTCAGATGTTCAGACTGCTTCCACCGTTAAATCTGAATGGAGTTATAAAAACATTGACACTTGGATAAATGGATTAATAAAGAAAAGAATGCTTCTAATTATCTGCAAATTTGTATTGCTCAAAGGTGAGAAGAGAGCGAATCTAGAACAATCACAAGGTGGGTCCCTCTACCGGCTGTCCACTGTCTGATCCCTGTCCTGGAGCTTCACCTGTGTCTTGTTTCCATTGACGATAGCTGGACCCCGTGATACGTGATGAACCTCCGACCTGATCTGAGGGAACCAGGTAATCAGAGGATTCTTTTTAGTTTGACTTTTGTGGCTGCTATTTTTCTGATAAACAATTGTTTTGCAGAGTTCAAACTTTGGAAAGAATGAACCTACCATATGTGCTGAATATTTTGAATCAAGATCATGATTCCACATAGAAAAAATTAGATAGCATCTGCTGAGTGTTAGAACATGTTAGTTTCTGTATGTTTTTCACTAATATATGATGTGAATTCCCAATTTCAATCATGAGGAAATTAAAACTCAAGATGGTTAATCAACTTCCCTAAATGCACACAAAGAAAAATACTGTATGGATTTCTGCTCAACTTGAGACTTTTAAAATAATATTTGCTTTGTCTCAAGTCTCTAGGAGGTAAACTATGGCTGAGATGTGACAGATGTTTGCTCAATTATTTCAGAAATTCTCAAATTTTCCAAGTGCTGGTATAATTTCACACTGCCACAGTCAGTTTATATGTGTTTCAGCACCAACATGCCTTCCCAGTCCAGGAATTTTCAGTGGTTGAAAAATTTAAACTGTCTTTTATGGAAGTAGTGCTAAATTACTGGAGGTTTCAACTGTACTATCCTAGTGACTTCTTTATATTTTTTATAATCTTTTCTTATACTCCATGGCTGTTCTTATATTTTCTCTTATGGAGTTTCTGTTGGAATCTCTGGACCATTTTCACTGGATTTTTTTTGTCATACATACACAAAAACTTGTGCAAAAGTGGAGATATACCTGTTTTCTTTGCAAAATACATGAACAATAAATAGCACAAATGTGCATTAACAAATGAATAAAAATAATATGCAAGATATATTCATGCAATTAACCACAGACAACAACTAAAAACTGCTGTATCATGCAGCACTGTGAATGACTTCCAGTGCTGTTGTGTACCACTTAGTAAACCATCTCCAAAGAGAATGTAGTATAGGATTCATCTACATGCAAGCAGGTAGAGAATCAGATAGATACATACAAATACAAAATTACCAAATGGCAGTTTTTCTATAGTGACAAAAGCAATTTAGCAATAGATAGGATACATCAGGTAGATTGTAGAAATGGTCATATAATGACAAATTGGATAAAATGCTAATCTAATATCATTCTCCTCACTATTCTAAATGAGTCTAAAAAGTCTGTATTCATAAAAATCTCTACACTAACTTCAACCTTATGTTATATCCTGTTTCGTCCTCTTATTTCCAGGCACTCACTGATTTTCCCCATAATGTTCTTCATCTAACATGAAAATTCTCAACTTGCTCTTGATTGTTTGTACACTGAGTTCAGTGTTCACAGTATTTCTTAGACCAAAATGTATTCATTCTCTGTGCTATAGAACAAAATGCTTCATTTCAAAAGTATATTTTCAGCTAATAATATACCCAACCAAACATTAATTACTTCTGTGAATTAGTAGGAAATCTATTACCCTGACTTTTGTAGTCCCGGTATTAACAAGTCCATGTACACAATGACTTCAATAAGGAAAGGACAATTTTTAATTTAAGCAGTCTTAAAAAATTCTCCCTCATCATACAGTAATTATTGATAAGCTGAAACAGAAGATAAAAGGAACAAAACAGCAGCCAGTGCACAGCCTTCTGTGTCTGTCTGTCCATATATTGTTTTCAATATTGCTGACATTAAAACTCAAGGGCAGGTGGTATAGGATGATGGAGTGAACTTCTCAGATCACTTCATTTATGTTCTTTCTTTTACTTTCCTCACAAATTGTGCTCAAAAGATGTACCCATCTACCACCTACTCCACTAGAACTTTCTACAAAAGCTGTAAAATATTAATGTGAAAGGAATATTAAGAACTAAATATCATCCTTGTCACCTAAATAATTTCATTTTGTAATACTACAATAGAAAAAGAGACCAAAAAGAGATAACTATTAAATAGATCTCTATATTACGAGAAATATAAGTATTTTCAGTGCATTAAAAAGAGCTCAGGAAGATTTATTGAATACATGAATGAATATCAGGGTAAATCTGAAAAATACTGCTCTTGAAAATCATTTCACTTGGTTCAGAATCAGAAATAAAATGTAATACATTAGGAAAAGCAGTATTAATGCTCTAGATCATCATAACACTTTCCTCTTTAAACTTATCTCTGAGGCCTGTGAAGTTCTAACACCTGAATATATACAAGAATAAATTGAACTGCAGCCGAGTGGGAAATTCAGTTCGACCATGACATTTTGAAAATGAGTGCTCCCTTGATTCCTAGCTTTAAAAATTAGGCCGGTGATTTCCACATTTTCATATGTAGCTTTGGGTCGGTAAATCACTTGGAAGACTAGAGCTAATAAATTAGGTGTGATGCAAACATAGAGATTTGCTCAAGTTAAACTCAGATTCTTGATTTCATTACACAGATTCTTCAACTAGCCTCATGCCATGTTTCTGATTTAAAAATATGTGTGTGTTCTATCTCTGAGTAGAGCTGAAGCATACTGGTCTTTAGAAGTTGATCCTTATTTCCCTGCATAATCTTTTCAAGATGACCACTGCCCCCCAGGTCAACCACTTTGCTCTAGGCTAGCCGTGCTCCAGAGAGCTTCCAGGAAGACTGCATGTGTGATAAAGCAGATAGGTGTGTGCCACACACCTATCTAGTTTGGTAATCTGATTTTAAATAAAAACAGATTCACAGAAAGTTTTCTGTTTACTGGTATGAATCTAGCTTTCATATAATTTTTGAAAGTACAAAATAGGACACTTCTATAAGTAAAAGTAGTACTAAAACACAAAGCTTCACATATTAATTGACCAAGTTTTAAAAATATTTGTCCTTGTAAAATTTTAATCTGCTTTTAATGTTATTTCTAATGCTAAATAAGTACATGATCAGGCATGGTGGTCACTCTCATAATCCGAGCCCTTGGGAGGCTAAGGCAAGAGGATTACTATGAGTTCCAGGCCAGCCAGAACTCTAGAGTAAGAACTGTAACGTGAGACTCTCTCACAAAAAATCAAAAACAGTCCAATATCTGTCATTGTTTTAATTTTTTAGTTTTAGAAAACATATAAGCAGAGTAAGTTTTATGATATACTTAGCTTTGTACAAATTTAGGTTACAGGAAATCTAGCTGTGGCTATCTCATTTAAAATAAGTGTATCTTCTGAAGAATTTGTTTTTTATATGACTTTTCACAATTCATCTTCCAAGCAATATTTCAGGATAATGAGTGTGAAATTGCCTCTAACTTCAAATGACAGCTATCTCTAGACCACAGTATTTTTAATACCTTTAATAGGGAAAACACTATCTCCAAAGGTGCTGTGGTACCTGGTAAGATTCAGTTAAATTCAGCAAAATGAAATATAATGTCATTCTTTTACTTTTTAAATTAAGTGTGTAAGTATTTCACTTTAAAGGTTTTCTCAAGAGTAATAAGTACTTGTATTTAACATACCTGTTTTGATAAATATTTTAGTAGAAAATGAACATTAAATGAAGGTCAGCCAGATAGCTCAGTGGATTAAAATGCCTACTTAGGCAGAGCACAGAGACCAGGGTTCAATCCCCAACATGCTGTGGGGGCTGCGCCCCTGGGGCGCACTAAGATAGGGATTGAGAGTGAGCATGGTGGGTGAGTGCACCTGTATTCCCAGAGTGTGGGAGGGTGAGAACAGGAGAATCACTTCAAGCCCTATCTACGTAGTGAGACCCTGCAGATGCTGAAGAAATACTAAATACTAAATATCAGTACTAAATACATAAAGAAAATAAACATAAAATAAGTTGCTTCTATAATTTATTTGTTTTTCTAAATTTAAATGGTATGGCATTATGTACCTCATCAAATAAATACCAGCTTAATAAAAAATATAAACTTAGAAAATTAAAAAATAAGCTATTAAAAAATTTCTCTCGTGGAGTAAGGTATTCCATATATCATAGACTTTCATATTTAATTTTTATACTACACTTGTACTGGTTTTTAAAACTGAAGTTTTTCTATTCAATTGATTGAAAACTTAAATAAATAGTTCTTTTGTGACTAATAATCCAGTTTTCTGTATTTCTCCTTCTCCCCTTGCATCAGGTAAACAAGAACAGCTATAAGAAAGAATTTTTTTTTAATTTTACTTCAAAAATTGTTATTATTTAACTTAAATATCCTGAGTTCATCAATACATAAATTTCATGTAAGAAAATATCACAGTATAAACACACATTCATCCATTAATTTCTTCTGAGAATGACAAATACCAATAGGAATATATATATATATATATATTAAATATATAGAATGCATTTCTCAAAAAACATTATATTGAAAAAATAGAAATTGGAAAAAATGGGAGGGAGGTAAAAAGAAAAAATGAGGGAGTGAGGAAGAGGAAAAAATAATTTTATGTGTCTGTCATATATTTCTTTTTTTTCTTTTCTTTTTTTCTTTCCTTTTTTTTTTTTTTTAGTACCAGGGATTGAACTCAGGACCCTACACTTGCCAGGCAGGTGCTTATTCTGCTGAGCTATCTCCCTGGCCCTGTTGTACATTTCAAACCTCAATTTAACAGAATTTTGTACAGCCATCTGCTCTACAGCAAGCCTCTTCAGGTTCTGTTTCCCACATGTAGTCACTCCCACACTATTCAAGAGTTTTGCACTCATGCTATTAATGGAGACCTGCAAGGGTCAAGGTACAATGCACTGCTGCACAAACAGACCTTCCTGGGCGGCAGTGTGGGAGACTTCAAAGAGTAACTAAGTCCTTGTCCTCAGGTGAGGGAGGACACAACCTATTTTTTTTTAATTTTATTTGAAGAATAAAAATAAAAGCAAAAACAAATAGAATGAAAAGACAGAATCAGGGTAACATACAACTATATATATGTTACAGATTTTCAAAACAGGAGTAGCTAATTAATGATGGTTGTTATATTATCCATTTTTATTGTCAAATTTATTGCTCAGATTAGCAGCTATAGTTTTTCAAGATGAGGGAAATAATTAAATATTGGCTCTTGTTTTCAATAAGTCTTAGTTTTTTCCTTGTCTTTTTATTTTAATTTATTTTAAAGAGTATAATAATAATTGGTAAGACATTAGAAATGGTACACATTTAGAAGACCAAGATGAGAGGTATTCAAACATGGGTTTTGTATTATACATTTCTGTCCTCAGTGTAGTTGCTCAGATTGCAGATATCAGCATACAGTTAGTCAAGGTCAAAATTCTATACATTAACTCCTATTTGAAAAAAAAAGTTGGAAATTACCAATACAACCACCTCAGCCATCCTTCATGTATACTTGAATGTTGTTATTTTCTTCCTTTTTCCTTATCTTTTCTCATTTCATCTTCCTTGTTTAATCCTCAATTTCAGTTTCTTTCTGTTTTACTATATTGATTATTCCTCTCAGGTTTGATTTATTCTTTCAGGTTTTTCTACTAGGGAGACAATATAATATTTACACATGCGAGCCTGGTTTATTTCACTCATGAGTATAGCCTCTAATTGCATCCATTTACCTATAAAAACCTTGAGTTTATCTTTCTTGATAGCTGAGTAGTACTCCATTGTATAAAAATACCACATCTTTTTCAACCACTCCTCAGGTGATGGGCATTTTGTTTGCTTCCAAGATTTGGCTATGACAAATTGCACTGCTGTAAACATGGGCACACATATATCACTATGGCACGATGTTTTCAGTTCTTTGGGGAAAATACCTAGAAAGAAAATAGCTGGATTGAATGAGATTTCCAGTCCTAGATTTTTGAGGACTTTCCATAGTGAATTCCATAGTGGTTGCACTGCTCTACATTCCCACCAGCAGTGGAGAAGGGTTCCTTTTTTCCCCACAGACTCTCCAACATTTTTAGTTGGTTGATTTCTTTGATAACCATTCCTTCTGGGGTAAGATGGTATCTCAAAGGTGTTTTAATTTGTATTTCCTCAATAGTTATTGCTGTGGAACATTTTTTCCTGTATTTGTTAGTCAATTACATTTCTACATCTGAAAAGGATGCATTTATCTCACGTGCCCATTTTTGAAATGAGTTTTTAAATTTGTGCGGGGCCAGATTTTTTTCTTTTTAGTTCTTTGTATAATTTAGATAGAAGTCTTTTGTCTGAGTGATTGTTGGTTATGATTTTTTTTTCCAAAATTGTGGGTTGTCTTTTTACTCTATTGGTGATTTCTTTTGGCATACAGAAACCTCAATAAGAGGAGAAACCAACTGTTCATTCTTTGCAGTATTTCCTGTACGGTTGAGATTTTGTTCATGAATTGTTTACCTGCTCTTATGTCTTCAAGATTTCCACCTACTTTCTCTTCCAGGAGATTTAGTGTTTCTGTTTTAATGTTTAGATCTTTAATCCACTTTGATAGTTTAGTGCATGGTGATAGACCCAGGTCCAATTTTAGTTTTCAGCATTTGGAGAGCCAGTTTTTCCAGCACCACTTGTTAAAAAGGCTATCTTTCTTCCAGTGAATATGTTTGGCCCCTTATCCAACATAAGATGGCTAAGTGTGTTTGTACTTGCATTTGCATCTTCTAATCTGTTCCATTAATCTTCAAGTCTGTTTTTTTTTTCCTTTGCCAATACCATGCTGATTTTATCACAGTAGCTTTGTAGTACAATTTCAAGTCAGGAATTGTAATGTTTCTTGCCTTGCCTTTGTTGCTCAAGATTATCTTTGCTACTCTAGGTCTTTTCTGGTTCAAAATAAATTTTAAGAATGTTTTCTCTAGATGTGTGAGTTACATTCATGGTATTTTGATAGAGATTGCATTAAATCTGTGTAACAATTTTGGGACTAGGGCCATTTCACAATGTGATAGGAATATCTTTTCATTTTCTGAATTTCTCATGGATCTCTTTATTTATTTGTTTTTATTTATTTATTTATTTTTTTGTTTTTGCAGTGCTGGGGGTTGAACTCAGGACCCTGCATTTGCCAGGCAACTGCTTATTCTACTGAGCTATCTCCATGGCCCCCATCTCTTTATTTAGAGGGTTGTAATTTTTATTTTATAGATCTTTTACTTCCTTTGTTAAATTAATTCCTAACAAATTCTTTTTTGGGGATGCTATTGTGAAGTGTATTGTTTCTCTAGTTTCTCTCTCAGTGTGTTAGTTATCTGTGTAGTGGAGTGCTATTGATTTTTGGATGCTGACTTTGTATCTTGCTATGCTACTGAATTTTTCTATTAATTCTAGGTGCATATTTGTGGAGTTTTTTTGGGGGGGGTCTTCCAAATAGAGTATCATGTCATTTGCAAATAATGATAGCTTAACTACTTTTTTATACATTCATATTCTTTCCATTTTTCTCTCTAGTCGAATGGCTCTAGCTAAAGATTCCAGAATTCCATTGAATAGGTGTGATGATAGAGGAAATCCTTGTCTTGTACCTGATTTTAGAGTAAATGTTTTCACTGTCTCTTCATTTACAATTATGTTGGCTGTTGGTTTGTCAAAGATGGCTTTTATCAGGTTGTGGAATAGGCCATCTATTCGAACTTTCTGTAGGGCTTTGATCATGAATTAGTATTGGACTTTGTCAAAAGGCTTTTCTGCATCTATTGAAATCATCATGTGGCTTTTGGTTTTGGCTCTATTGATACAGTGTATTACATTTATTGATTTGTGTATTTTGAACCATCCTTGCATCCTGGGGATTAATCCTACCTGGTCATGGTGATTATTTTCCTACCTGGTCATCTTATTTTCTGTATTCTATTTGCTAGTATTTTATTGAGGATTTTTGCATCTGTTTATGGGGGAGATTGGTCTGTAATTCTCCTTGTTGGATGTAACTTTCTCTGGTTTTGGTTTCTATACAATACTCACCTCTAGGGATATTTTGGTAGCGTTGTTTCCTTTTCAATTTGGTTGAAGATTTTGAGGAGTATTGGGCTTAAATCTTCTCTAATCTTCGTCTAGAATTCAGCTGTGAATCCATCAGTACATAGGCTTTTTAGTTGGTAATTATATGATTATATTTTCCCTTTCACTAGCTGATATTGGGTTATTCAGAGTTTTTATATCTTCTTCATTCAGTTTTGGCAGTTTGTACCCATTTAGGATCTGTCCATATTTTCTGTTCTTTTCATTCTGTGAAACTAAAGATTTTCAAATAGAAGATCTATTCATGATCCTCTGTTTTTCTGCAGAATCTGCAGTAATTTTCATATTTCTTGAATTTGAATTTTTTTCATTCCTCTCTTTGAAGAAGTTGGCTAGAAGCTTATCAATTTTATTTAATCTTTCAAAGAACCAGCTTTTGGAGTCATTAATTCTTTATATTTTTTTCCTAGTCTTAATTGCATTGATTTCTGCTCTAATCTTTATAATTTCCTCCCATCTTTTGTGCTTTGGGCTTGGTTTGCTCTTCTTTTTCTAGAGGCTTGAAGTAAAGCATTAGGGTATTTGTTCTCACTCCATTTTCCTAATATGTGAGTTCGCCACTATAAATTTGCTTCTGAGGATTGCTTTCATTGCATCCCACAATTTCTAGTATGTTGTATTTGTGTTTTCATTGGGTTATAGATATTGTCAAACTTTTTTATTTTAGGGAAGAGTCTACAGGTGTTCAGGGTCTCACTACAAGATCAGACTCAGTGATTTACCTGTTTACAGTCTCCCAGGAGCTAGGATTACAGGCACATGCTACCATACCCAGTCTCAATTGCCATCTCAGTGTGCCCCAGGGGTGGGGCTGGCACGGCAGGCCTGGGAATTGAACCACTGGCCCCTGGGCCTGCTTGCAGGTGCTTTAATATGCTGAGCTATTTGGCTGACCCTTACTTCTTGTTTAAATTTGTCTGTAACCCATTGGTTGCTTAGGAGGGTGTTATTTAATGTACATATGTTTATGGGGATTTTGTGGTTTCTTTTGTTGTTAACTTCCAGTTTCATTACACTGTGTTCAGATAATATGCATGGGGCATTTCTGTTTTCTTGGATATACTTAAACATGACCTGTGGACTAGTATGTGGTCTATTTTAGAAAATGTCCCAAGTACAGCTGATATTCAGATGTTGGGTGAAACACTCTCTTTATGTCCGCTAAGGCCATTTGTTAAAAAGTTTGGTTCAATTTTGCTACTTCTTTGCTAATTTTTTGTCTTCTTGACCTATCTTTTTCAGATAAGGTGGTTTTAAGGTCCCCTGTTAAGATTGTGATATTGGTTATTAGATTTTTTTCATGTCCTTTATAATTTGTTTTATATAGTTGAGTGCTCCTATATTTGGTGCATACATATATATGACTGTTGTATCTTTGTCTTGAGTTTTCCCCCTAAGCTGTATATAGTGACCTTTTTATCTCATTTGATCTTTTTGGTGTGAAGTTTAGATTGTCTATGACCAGAAGCTACCTGTTTTTTTCTGAGGTCCTGGAGCATGCATTATTTTCCATCCTTTGAGATTCAACCTATGAATTTCTTTATAGGTTAAATGTGTTTCTTGTATACAGTATATTTTTGGATTCTATATCTTAGTCCACTTTGCCAGTGTATTTCTTTTAATTGGTGAATTAAGCCTAGTTACATTGGTGGTTATAATTGACATGTATTGATTTATGTTTGTCGTGTTATTTTCTGGTTGTTGGTTACCTAATTTTCTCCTGTGTTTAATAGTTTGTCATGTTTGGTGGGTTCTTTCTGTTGTTGTTCTTGGAATTGTGGACATTTAACCCCTTTCTGGAATATTTTTTAGTACTCTATGTAGGGTTGATTTGGTCAACATGAATTTCTTTTGTTGTTCTTTGTTATGGAAGTATTTCACTTCTCTATTAAACATGAAAGAGAGTTTTGCAGGGTATATCAGTCTAAATTGGAATTTGTTTTCTTTGGAACTTGAAGTATTTTGCTCCATGATCTTCTTGATTTGATGGTTTGTGAGGAGAAATTTGTTGTTATTCAGATGAGTTTTCCTTTACCTCTGATCTGTTTCTTTTCTTTAGCAACTTTTAGTATGTTGTTCCTGTGCTGAAATTCTGGGATCTTGATTATTGTATGTCTGAGTGTAGTTTTAATTGGGGGGATATTATTTGGAGTTCTATATGCCTCAGTTACCTGAAAGTAAAATTGGTTCCCCATATTTTGAAAATTTTCTACTATTACTTCAACTCATATTTTTTATGTCACTTGTGTTGCCCCTTTCTTTCTCATTGATGTCTATTAGTCTTATGTTCATCTTTGCATCATCTTGCAGCTATTGAACTACTATTGCCTGGATCCTAGTTGTTTTTAAGTGCTCCTTCCTTACATCTTCATGAGCTACAATTGTATCTTCAAAGTCTGAAAGTCTATCTTCATTTACATCCAAATGGTTTTGCCAACTGCTAATTGAGTTTTTAATTTCTTGTATATCTCATTGAATCTGCTTTATGTATTCTATTTCTTTCCTATGTTGCTCATCCAAAGTTTCCATCATTTTCTATTCTCCATTTTTTATCAGTGTCTTCTTTAAAACTGCTTAGTAATTCTTTCATTATAGTTATTATTTCTTTTTTTACTGTGAAATTATTTCTGGTCTGGTTTCTTCTATACTCTTCTGCAGTTATTTCTTTACTTCAGTTGCGATTATTTCAGAGCTTTCAGGTGTATGGCTTCCAATTTCTTCTATGTTGATGTCTCCTGGGTTTGTTCTGGGTAGGCTCTGGGCCTGAGAATGCTTCCTGCTCCTTCTTCTTGTATTTTTCTATTTCAGAGAGGACTATTTATTTTGATTTCTGTGATACCTTCTGGTGAGAATTTAATAGTATGTAGCTATATCACTGCAGTTAGAGTCTCTCTGTAAAGAGTCTGGTTTTTTAGGTATGTCTCCTCTGCCAGAGATTCTTGTTTTTTTGTGTATCCCAAGATTTGGCATTCTCTATTGATTGAGAGTAAGATATTGGTTTCCATTTGGCACTGTCCTCCATCCTTCAGTGTGGGACTTTGATGAGGATATTGCCCAAGCACCTCCCAACATTCTTACCCAAGAGAGAACATGTGGTTAAAGTAGATATTGTTTCCTATTTACAGCAGTACAATCAGCAATACTATAACACCTAGTGAAATCTAGAAATTAACAGACTTTTCTAACTAATGTGTTTGTATTTTAGAGCATAGGGGCAAACATTACAGCTGTGTAACAAAGCAAATCTTAAATTGAGAATTTGTATTTCAACTAGTTTCTCTAAGTTCTGTCTGCACATCTCCCCTTTATGTATCTGGACTCTTTCAGGCAGACTAGCTCACCCCAGTTGCCTGCTTCCACCTCTGTGCCATGAGGATGCTCCTGTAGGTCTGGGCCTTGGTCTGGGCTCATCTGAGCTCAGCAGTATGTCTCAGCTCACTGGTCTAGATTTACTGAATTCAAACTCACTTGCAGGACCTGGCTTGATTCTGGTTGCTGTGTTTGGCTCCTTCCAGTTGAGCTCAGTCCAAATGGACCCCTAGTTCCCACTGGCTTCTGGTCGCATGTCTCCTTCCAGGCAAAACCATCAAGGTGGAGTGTTTCTACTGCATCACATGACTGCCTTACTGTAGCTCCTTCTGGTAGGCCCACTGAGGCGGAGTCAACATAACCTTTTAATAGTACTATACAAGTACTGTTTAACCAGGACATATTAACTATATTTTATCTGAGATGGAAGGAAAAAGAAATATAGACTGTCACTAGTGTTTCATTCAGACTATATTTCAGAAAATGTCTTTAATTTCACAAGCAACTCCCACAACACAGATACTGTATGTAAAAATAAGGACAAGATGCAATGATGCAAGCCTACAATCACATCTATTATAGAGGCTGAGGCTAAGAGATTGCTTGAGCACAGGTGTTTAAGGCCAGTCTGGGCTGGGCAGTGAGGCTCTGCCTCAAAAATAATTAAAAAATAAAAGTAATGAGGGTTCGAACAACCTATTCACATACCTAATTCAGTGCCCCAATTAAGGGAGTTTCCCTACCAAGTAATCCTGAAGTTTAAAGACAGTGTTCAATGAGAAAGGGTGGGATCTAATACAATTAAATAGAGTTGAGTCTATCTTGGCAAAACTGCAAAGCTGTAACCCTAATTAAACTCAAAATCTGAAATTGTTTCTCACTCAGTTTTAATTTATGATACTTTTTATTAAGTCTTTCATTTGAAAGAATTACTTGTAACTAATGTGTATCAATTTCTTCTATGTGTTAAATCCTAATCTGCATGGATTTTTCTGTATTTTGCCTTGTAAAACTAGCAGCGCATGCACTAAATAAAAGTCCACAAATTTCCATTCATTTCATGTTTCAATTGATCTTGACATTAACATAATAAAAAGAAAACTTCTTCAGGATAAAATCCCTTCTAAGGATTTTATATAAATGTTAAGCAAATTTGCATACAGTTTTGTTGAAGTCTCAGGTAATTATTCAGACATTTTCTATCACTTTTCTGTAATCTTATTAATAATATACAAACTGCATCCCTAGGGATTATTGAATAAATTTTCAGTTTTAATAGAATTTAGCTAAAAGGTTAAATTTTAATTAGAGTGAAATACATCAGTTCTCTAGATATATGAGGATGCTTTGGGAATGCAATTCCCTTCTGGGACTAGGGATAATATGAATAAAGAGGTATTAATTTATGAGGACAGATAGGCAATGGTTCTCACAGCTAGTTGCTTTTATTTGTGACTACACTGTTGTGCACTAGTGAGAATGCTAATATTTTATTCAGTGCTTCTAGCTTTGTTACTAAAGTGGATACTTCTTTATATCTTCAACATTTGCAGGCCCCATCCTTCTAACAACAGCCCTAGTACCTCTGAGCAGATGTTTTGGGGTGATGATATCACAAGACATTTGGATGGATAATAGATGTGTAATGGATACAGGTTGAAAGTAACAATGGATTAATTCACTTCAAATACTTTGTAATGAATTATTGTCATGTGCAATGTTTAAAATTATACTAATAGTATGATAGCATAGTAAGAAACAATGTATATTTTACCATGTGGTATTTATTTTTATGTAATACAATTGACAGGAGGTAAGTAAAATGATAATATAAAAATATATAATATAAAAACAACAAACTTTGCTTTACATTCAAATGTTTTAACTCAAATAAAAGTTCTACATTATTTCTGTTTTTGCCTTTCATTGTAGTACATTAATTTCCCTATTAGGGAAACAGGAAGAGAAGTAATATTTTCATCATATATTTCCAAACATTGTTATGTAAATACCCACTGAGTGTGTATCAACAATCCCAAATCTCATATAGATTCAGAGCTGACTACCTAACAGGTAATTTGATTTACCTCAAGAACTATAGTGTACTATGAAGAAAAAAAAAACATGCTGTTTGGTTTCTTTTCAGATAAGAGATATTATATATACATACTGGTCCCATCTGCACAAATTCCCCCTTTGTAAATACTGGAGAATTCAGTAGATATATATTTCAAAATGAATAGACACAATACTAAAATTGCAGATGGACTGATGTGCATGGAAAAAGCAGCCAGCAGCTGTAATTCATGAGGATTTTATACAGGAATCTATTTTTCAGCCTGTACTGCAGCACACCCAATATTTCTGTTACGAAATTGCCTTGATTTTAAGCCCCCTGAGAACTATCAAATAAGATTTTTGTCCCTTGACATGAGTGGAGTGAACCATCTGGCTTACATGATGTAGCTGTGCTCAGAGGAACAGCAGCAGACTTTGCTTATGCTATAGAGCCAGAAGAATCAAGGCATTATTAATGTACACATATTTTACAAATAAAATTCCACTTGTAAGATGTAGTGAACGAACTAATTAGGGTTAAAGAAAGATAAATAGCAGAAAATGCAAATGAAGAACACTACATAAGTAGGAAAATGGAAGTAAAAGAAAATCATTTAATAGGTTCATGAGAATGAGAAATATGCTATTTTCTTATTAGATGAATTACTGTTTAAGTGATCTAAATTGTTTCATAGTTAAATTTGAATACTCACTGACACAGTAATGACTGTACTGTAAAAATATATAGTATTTACCTAAGCTCTGGGTTGACCCTAAATTAATCACTAAGGAAAATTTCAACACTACCAGTGAACCTATCCTGCATTTGACCCTTTATGTTTTATGAGTGTTGTGCTGGCTTCCTTTATTAAAGTATGCCTTTGTTGAACTCCCTGGGTCTGGTAATACTGCATTAGTTTTGGCTTACTGGCAAATTTACTCCATCATATTTAGCTTACAACATAAATGACTGGCACTCTAGTTTTTGTGAGAGCATGTTATGTGAAACTCATCCTGCTTAAAATCGAAAGTCAAGATAAGAAAAATAGTATTTAGGAAAGACCACTTGAAGATTCTATACCTTACTCCTCAGGTGCCTTGGTATATAAGGGTTTATTCAAATCATCAGATATCTGTATACCAAAGGACTATTGCATTTGTTCCACATAGCTTAATTAAATTATGATTTAACATAAATATATATACCACAAGCTGTAAGAAATAGCACTATTCAATTAAAAGCTATGTTTAATTGAAGATGTGCCTGAGAATTTTTTTATTATGTTGTACTGCCCTTTTTGAGAAAAAGTAAATTATTCTTTATAGACATTGGATCATATCCTTACTCTATTTTTTCTTCTGATTTTGTATTATAAGATGGAAAGTTAGAATCAAAGTATGACTAAGATATTTGTATTTTAGATCCATCTCTGTATTTGTTTCCTTACCTTATAATCTCTTTGCCACACATATCATTTGATGTTTTGTAACCATCTTATAGGGAGTAGATATAGAAATAGAAATAGATGCAGACATACATATAGGTGATATAAATATAGATGTAGCTTTGACAACAAATATAGGTATAAACAAATTATTTATTTTCAGAAGGCCCAATTGAATAGCTAAAACATTTCTAAATGGAAATTATAAGGCAAAAATCAGTAAAGCTTGTGAAGTAGATCCTTAACAAAACTATTAAGTACAACATATTTGGTGTATATTTTGTGTCTATTGTTCACGAGATATGCTTCACCTATTTTGTAGCTTTAAAACACACAGTCCAAGAAATAAATTTACCTGGGAAACATAATACAATGTAAGAGGTAGAACTGAAACTTTTGGATAGGTCTTTCTTATGTCAAATAAACATCTACTTTAAAAGCTCATGTGGTGCCTCTCTAAGTGTGTAAGTCATATTTTTCTTAGTTAAAGGAAGGAGTTAAAACACTGACTTTTATATCTTAGAAACACAGGACAGCTTATCTTTTTCACTATGGCAACCCCTAAGGTATGATACTTCTGTTCAATGGATAATCAAATATTGAAAACATCAGTAGCATTATATGCATTGAAAGAGTTGATTTTACTGTACTATGAGTCAATTACACCACATATAAGATACAGAGGAGAAAAAAACTTTCTAAAGGAATCTGAAATAGCCCAGTTTTCCCAGGACATGGCAAGGCGTATTTCACATAAATCATATTTCAAGAAGCTCATATTTAACCTGTCCAAGAGAAACATGGCATTGCTCATCAGTATGTGTGTGCTGCATAGTGAGAATCCACAGTTCCCGCTTGCACACTCCAGGGAATGGTATTTGATCCTAAATCCATTACATGACTCCTGACTTGAGTGGGACGTGAAGAAAGCCACCCAATTTTGTGCTTTCTTTTGGGTTAAGCATCTCTGCTGAAATTTGTCTTCCCGTTTCTCTTGTAGCCTAGCTAGTCCAACTGGGTGAGCTCTTCTGTTGCGTACATGCAATCTTTCAAAAGCTAGCTAAGGAATGCTTTCATAGTAAAGATACAAGCACAAGAGAATAAATCAAAGTATACAAGTCTACTTGACAGATAACCTTAAAACTGGCATAATGTCATTATTTCTATTTGCCAGTACAAATCAGACACAAAGGAGATGAGGCATTTCACTCCTTATATTACAAAGGAATAGAAGCAGAGAATGATGGGGAATCTGCATCGTTTTGCAAACATTCCACAACAAATACAATGGTAAAACATTATAGTTTTTCTACTATTTATTTCTATCCCAGACAGAGATTGGAGATCTAATATGACCCTTTCACTCCCCTAATTCCCTCTCTTCTTTTTCTCTAATTTGTGCATTTCCTCACTTTGTCAGAATCAAGAATTGAATTATTTTCTGCATAGCTGAAACATGCCCACAATAATATTGGTCCACAACAATCATTTTATTTAAAACTCCACTCTTCTCCCAGTTGAATAATAAGACATCTTTCAAAATGTAGCCTCCCACTTGTATTCGAGAAGAGTGTTTCTAGAACAGAATCTTAAATCGAACTAAATAGATCCAAAGCCATATGCAATACATATTAGACTTCAGCTGGACTCCCTTTTTATTAATCTCTTGAGAATACCATTGCTTAGTTCCAAAGCAGATCTTCTAAAGGCTTTCTGTATTCAGTAAATACATCATATCTTTCATGTTAAAAAAAAAACTAGTTAGCCATTTAAATTTACTGAGAAGGCTACTATACTGAAACATTAGCTCCATTGTTTTAGCATGTAGAGATCAGCAAACTTTCTCATCTCTTCAAAATGTTTTGCCTTTTTCATTTTCTCCTATTCTAAAAGGCCTGTCTCCCTCTTGATAATGAAGGCCAATCTCTACATTTCTTTTCTTGTTTCTGCACACCCATCATTATCTCTCTTCTCTTTCTACTTATTCATCTTCTACCTGCATAATAATATGATCAGATAGTTTTTCATTAAAATTTAAAAAATAATCCTTTCCAGATTTGTCATGCATACTCTCACTTTTGGTGCTAATCTCAAATAATGATCAACATTCTACATTCTCTTTACCACCATTATGCTTAATAATCCCTTACTATGTGGCTTTTTACTCTGCACTACAGTTGACAACTATACCCTCAATTTTATGATGAAATAACTAACACAATATCCTGTTTTCTGTATTCTTTATCTTTGACATTTTCTACAACCATTGATTTTCCCTTACTATAAATATCTACATCTTTTCTCATTGTTAAATTTTTGATATCATCTTAGAAGTTTTAGAACTATACTTCTGTTCTTTATTTTTATGTATGGGATCTTCTTTATTTTACACAAAATATCAGTAATCTATTTAATAAAATATATTTAATATATACCTCCTACCAAAATTTGAACTAAGTGTCTTTGATTACACCTTCAATCTCATATAAAACCTGAAGGAGACTTGCTGCTAATATTTCTATAATGCAGAAAAACAAGTTAAAATCAAGATTAGTGCATAAACATGGCTAAAGATGCAGGTGTATTAAGTGACAGAAATTTAATTTAAGCTGTCTAAAGTTAAAGGTGTATCTGTCACATAGGAACAATCAAATAATATTCCAAGTTTCTCTTTCAACATTTTACTCTTTATTTTTTACTTTATTCTTATTTTGATCATTCTAGTATTGTTGTATTCAAATATTCATTTTTTATCTTTTATGTGTTTGGTACAGGGTCTCACTAGGTAGATGGGACTAATAGTTATCCGCCTGTTTTCAGCATCTCTAGTGCTGGGATTACAGGCATGCTCCACCACACACAACCTTGGTGGTCTGCTCAGTGTATCTGGGGACTGGGCTTTCATGGCACGTAGTACTGGGGCTTGAACCCGGGTCCCTGTGCTTGCAGGTGCTTAGTCTGCTGTGCTATCTTGCCTACTTTATTCAAATATAATAATGAACCATGATAATTCTGATTTCTTATTTGTTCTTTGTTGTCTTAACCCTTAAGGTCAGAGGTAGCCTTTAGTTACCTATAGTTCACATGTTTTCTTGTCCTACATATACAAGTCCTTTATTCAACAGTGAAAAAAAGTGTTAGATATTTGGAATGCCACATGCCTTGATGTTGTTTCACAGGTAATAATACTTCCAACTTATTTATTGCCTTGTGTATATGTCTCCTTACCAAGCATCTTTCACACAGTATCTTATTTACTCTTCCAAAAATAACTTCATAAAATCAAAACTGTATCACTGGAGTTCACACATGTAAATAATATCCTGAGTGAAATTTGTTAATTTATCTTAGACCTTATTTGCCTCATTAATATAGGTCTCTCAAGTTGAATCATTTGGATTTGTAACCCTGACTTAAGCAATAAATACTCTCATTTGATCTCTTTTCCACTTAATATTTTTCTGCCTGAATTCATGTCCCTCTAACATTTTTGTCTTTTGATGACTTATCAGTTATTTTCAAGTGCAACTTAGAAAAAGCTAATGTGAAAATGAGACTATACTGACGAATGTTTCTTAAAATAAAATAGAAGGATAAGGCTGAATATAACAAGATCCTTTAGTTATAGCTACTTTGACTCTGAGGGTTTTGCTTCCACAAGTGTTAGTTGTAGGCTTATGTTAAAGTATTAACTTTTAATGTTCAGTAGTATCATGAAGACTTGTTGGAAGCATTTCCTAAAGAATTGGGCATTTGAGCAATAGAGATGAGAAAATAAATCCTCAAAATTTGCATGGATTCTTCATTCTAAAGATTATGATTCTATGCAATTCTTCAGTGAAAACACATTTCTAGGACTTATTATCCAAGTGCACCCTGACAAAGGATTCATGCATACAAAGCTTCCACTTTAAAGTGATAGCATGATGTTCTAAGCCAGGCCCCCAATTTTAAGATCTTTGTATCTTTCACAATAACCTCACAACCTACTTGTAAACAGGTTCTAAAACTCATATTCCTATGGAAATGGCAGATCCTAAAAGAGATGCTCTAAGTTTTAAAACATTGCCTTATCGTGTATTTAAATTTTTTTCTAGCCAGCCATGGTGCTGCACCTGTAATGCCCACACTGAGAGACTAAGAAGGATCACTGAGAGTGCAAGACCAGCCTGAAGACCAGCAAGACTGTATCTCAGTAAAAACAACTTCTAAAATCCTACTATCATTTGCAAAACATAAATTTTAAAATTGATTCTAATGATGGAAAAGGCAATATTTACAAAGCACTAAAGCAACTTGAATTAGACTAAGAGTTGATTATGGAAAACTTTTGCAGGAAGCAAATACAGAAACACATTTCAAGTAGAAAAACGTCATTGAATAAATGCTAATGATGCCCTCAACCTTACATGGTGCAGATACACTTCAATTAAATAGCATGTATCAAAGTGTGATCAATAATCTCCTGAAAAGCATCAAGAGGCTTTATGATAGAGAAAGATGTGTTAAGACTATTTTCAGAATAACACCAAATGCTTTTGTCTTTCTCCTCTTGTTGTACAGAGCAGTAATACTTTAAAACTAATTTTAAGTAAAAGTTTTGGTGCTGTAGCATGAGAAGAGGCAAAGTAACAAATTCTACTAATACATAAATGATATGAATTTAAATCCTGATAGAAACAACAATAATAATAATCACAATGTGGCAAGGCAATGATCAGAAGACCAATATGGCTTAAGTTAATTTTATACATGTCCACATATAAACTTTTATTCAAATACCTTTAAAAATGCATGGTCAACATCATTATATTCTCTAAACTTGATTTCACACAAAATTTACTAATTGGTTTTTTTGTTAATTCTTCACAGGAGAATCCTTTCACACTAATCTATTTTATGTATTGTTCTTGCAACAGGTATATCCATATGAATCTTTATATAATAAGGACCTGGAGTAAAATATAGCCTGGTGCTCTATCACACCAAGTTACAGCAGCAAGAGAAATTAGTTGGAGAATATACCATCATCACACACCCTTTGCTAAAGGTGATAAATGTAGGACATCAATCTATTTCCATAAGCTTAAAGCACCTGGAACATGAACAAGCATGAAGTGGTATTGATTAGGGAGTAAGGTTAGGAAATACTTGCCATCCATACTAAAAGTTTTGAAAGTTTTCCTTCACCTATAAACAAATTATCACATGCTATTAGCCTATTTTATAGGTGTGCTTCTTTAGAAATTCTAATGATTTCTGAGCAGCAAAGAAGCCAGGGGATCTCAACAGTCCAAACAGGTTTACTGACAAATCTTAAAGGCCCCTCACTGTGTGAACAGAACCGAGAACGCGTCTCATATGGGCTAAGTGGATTTTCTATAGAGTCCTTTGACAGGTGAGAAGGTTGGGTCAGAGACAGAGCAGGCTTGTGGCTTGCTAATGTGTCCTGTGTGACTTGCTGACATAGCCTTGTGGGACTTCTTGTGGCCTGCTGACATATCTATTCTGACCTACGTAAAAAGACACCTGCTTTTCTTTAAGATGGTGGCTGCTCATTCGGACTGGAGGTGTCTGCCCAGCCTGTGTCCTTCCTGGGGTACAGGAAGGTGGGTTGTTCTTTGCTAGGCCACTTTTGGCTAAGAGGGGCTTACAAAAATTGGTTTATTTATTTTTTTATCTGTTATGTTATGTTTTGGAGAAGGAAGGAGGTGTTCTCAAATAATTGCCTGGAAAACGGCCTTATCAGTTCCTGAAAAGACTTTGGAATAGATTAATTACTCAGGGAACAAAAAGAAGAGTAGTAAGTATTGCAAAAAAGGTAATAAGTGTTAAGGGGGCTAAGAAGTGTAGAAGCCAATGAAGAGGAAAAGGAATAGAACACTGTAAGAGCATACAAGGAATATGTTAGTCCATTTATGAAATCATTTTTCCCTTTCTTTGACAAGAGCAGATTCATTCATTAGGAGAAATGTAAAAGCAAAAAGCTCTCTTGGAGTAGAGTATGCATGCTACCCATGTGGTTGGAGATTTCTTTGAATCCCTTATCAAGTTCTTTTAATAGTCTGGTAAACCTTGAAAGAGAGACTCTAGAGCTTCACTGTCCATCCAAGCCTGTGGTAATTCCCAGGGTGATCATTAAGGAGACTAGCTGCACAGCACCAGAGTTTCCTGACATGGATTATGGAAGAGACAGGGATGGGTATAGCAGATGTTGCTAAGGAAAGTGAGGAGGCTGAATGTACAGGTTCTGGTTCAATTGGTAAGTAGCCAAATGCATGACTGTGTCTGCACACCCAGAAGATGTCCATCTCTAGGGAAAGGTATCTCATGAGAACAAATTGGGACAGGAAGGGGAGGTCAAGGAGTGTATTGGAAAGTAAATTTAGGGGTGCCTTGAATTTGTGCCATATGAAAAGAAGAGCTAAAAGTTGAGTTTTCAGGGAGGTGTGATACTGCAGGACTCTCTTGAGTAAGAGAGGCAAAGTTTTGATTTGGGAAACTCTGCCATCAGATATTGCAGTGGATTTACTGATGGTTTACTGGAGTTGCCCAACTGAACTGAATCAGTGTGGTTCTGGGTGTAGAAGACCTACCCAAAGATTGATTCCAGCAGGATAAAAGTAAAAATGGAGGGAAAGATGGCATGCTGTTCCTGGAAGCACTTTCCAGTTTAGTTTTGCTCACATAAATTCAGCTGTTCTCATCATCACAGGAGCTTGGGTCCTTCCTATTGCTGAGGATGCCGGATGCATGCTGTTCTCTTCAGGGAGAAGGACCCTGGCCCTTATATTGAGTGTGGATTTCTGGATCTAGTGCAGATCCTCAGCCTGCTGGCACAGATCCTTCATCCTTCTGGAAAAGACATTCTAGCTTCCACCACTAATATTTGGGCCTTCCCAGTGTGGTTCCTTTATACAGATTTACATGTGATATTGTCATGGGCTCACAGCACCCACCTGAACTCATGGAAAAGTGTTCTAGGTCTTTTATTAGTTGGTTACATGCAGAACATTGTTATGAGATACTGACCCTCAGCTGGATGCTTGGATCTATCATGTGGACAGATCTTTCACTTCTCTGCACTCGACTACTAGGATAAATATTATAAAGCAATCCTACAAATGGCCTATCCTGTATTAAATGTATTCTCTTGAAAATCCTGACTAGAGCAGTTCTGTCCAAGCCTTTGCATTTTGGGGTGTGGCTAGGGGAGCCTCTTTCTGGTTTTGGGAGAGACTAGTTATGGCCCACTCAAGCAGTTTTTGAGCCTTGAATGCCTGTCTGATTCATGCCCCTGGGTTTCTGATGTCAGTTTCTTCAGCTGGAGCTGTCCTCTGAGATACGCAGTCTTGCTGAATCAAAGGTGTTTATCCATGTTCCAAGGTGTCTCAGTTTTAGCAGCAAAATACCTGATGCACAAATTTAATGAAGGAAAGGTTTATTCATCTCACCGTTTGTTAACGTTTCAGTCCATACTCAGCTGACTCCAAGGCAGAGTGGCACATGGCAGAAGACAGTAACTCATGGCAGTGGAAA
Organism: Tympanoctomys barrerae; assembly: GCA_002564285.1. Classification (NCBI taxonomy): domain Eukaryota; kingdom Metazoa; phylum Chordata; class Mammalia; order Rodentia; family Octodontidae; genus Tympanoctomys; species Tympanoctomys barrerae. The sequence continues at coordinate 3,487 of NDGN011517569.1, read as the reverse complement.
ACAACAAAAGGAGGAAAAATGAAAAAGGGAAGAGCAACAAAAAGCAAGACTCCTCCCCTCCCTTATGTTGTACACAGCCTACAAGCATACTAGGGCAGGTGGAACACTCAGACTTGTAATTCCAGCACTGGACCATGAATCAATCATAAACTCTAGAAGCTGCCCACAGGCCTGCATGAAGCTTTGTGGGGACATCTAGACACAAACTGTAGCACAAGGGAAGCAGAGATTGGTGAGTTTGCTATCTGGAAAAGACAAAGACAGATCCTACAGGGTAGTTCAGTGGTTCCATTAAAGGTTTGGATGATTTTAGCTGTATAAGTGTCTAACAGGAGTATCTAGGAAGTATCTGTTGTACTGTCTGGGATTAAGAGAAAAAGTAATATTGAGGTGCTATGGTTTGTGTCTAGTTGTCCCCCCAAGGCCTCATGTAATCATGGAAGGGGGTGCTTGTAGAGTTTGTGATTAACTCATGATCCACTGGGACTATGGGTGATCCAAGGTTGGGATTATGGGTCTTAGTACTGCTGGGATTATGGGTGTGAGTACTTCCCACAGCCTGGGGCAGAGAGCCTGAATGCAATTTAAGAGAGACAGACTTCCTCTCTGGTACCATTGTTGTTGTTTCGCTGTTTTACAAAGGAGAAATGGATTTAGGAGAAATGGCCTTTCAATTTTGCTATTGTTGAGGTGATCAGGATTACATGAAAGGGCACTATTCATTTGGTTTTTATCCCTAAAAGGGGTTGTATGGGTTGGGGTGAGGCTCTGTAGACTTTTGGACAATTTTGGGAGGGAGGAGTCACCAAATCCCAAATGAGATGCCCAGGGCTATTAAATAAGGATTTTGAAATATTGGAGTTGAGGTTTAATTGGAGATAGAGAATGTGGAGGTGATGAGGGATGTTCCATGTAGAATCCCAAAGGAGCTGAGCACAAGAAGTTTGTGGGAAAGAGAACAGCATTTGAAAAGGGTTAATGGTATCAGCTTAGCCCAGTCTAAGTGGGCCTGAAGGGAAAACCTGGTTAGGCCATGTGTAAAAGATGATTAGCCTTTTTAACCTTGCCTCGGGTTTGGGATTGATATGAAATATGAAACTTCCAGGTTACATTTAGGGAGTAATTATATGCTGGGTGATTTGTGATGTAAATTCAAGTCAATTATTGATTGTACTAATGGTTAAAATTCAGAAGCAGAAGATGATTTCAGTGAGTGAGAGATGTGCTGCTGAGGAGGATATTTTACTTGATGTAGGAAAGGACTCCATCCCATTCTGAAAAGGACAAAGGACAAAGTGATTTCTTCTTCTTCTTCTTCTTCTTCTTCTTCTTCTTCTTCTTCTTCTTCTTCTTCTT
>NDGN011517548.1:2624-13392 GCA_002564285.1 Tympanoctomys barrerae | reverse complement strand
TTTTTTTTTTAAATTGACACTACTATTTGTGATGTTAGTATCCAATTATTGATGCTGGAAACCTGATTTTATTATAGCTTTTCTGTGTGTATAGAATTGTAAGGGTATATTTAAATGATAATTTGGGCCAATATGTCTTCTGGTTTTATTTCCATATTTTATCTATAGTATACTGAGTTTCTGACATTTATTTTTCTTAATAATTTGTTTTCTGAGTTTTGCAAGTCAGGCAATGTGGCCCCAAAGCATACGGGACCTCAAATGATAAACATATCCCAGTCTTCCACCAAGTATGTGGTGTGACCCCACAGAGAAGATGGAGTTAAAAAAGAGTGGATAATAATATCATAAAGATTGAGTTAAGTAAAGAAAAATAAATGTATTTCTAAGTGCTATTATAGAAAAAAATGTGCAACTATATTTTAAGGCCACTGTTGATTATGAAAAACAGAAGTGAGTCCCCTGAGGCCTTATTTTCTACTATGTCCAGGTAGTTGGGAATGTTGCTTTTTTGCCAATGAATATTTTCTCTATTTCTCTGTAAGGCCTGTCCCCATTGGTACAGCTGAGGATGAGAATGTGCCTGCCCTCCCTACCATGGTGTCAGACCTGGTCAAAGGTGTTGTCCTCTGTATGGTGAATTGCACTTCAGGAGCTTCTCCAATTTGGTCTTAGTCTAGAGTAACTCAACATATCTCAGTAACACTGCACCTGGGCTTTGCACTCTCAGTAGCTTCCATCCTGGTAATCCCTCCAGTGCAAACATGTGCAGCTCCTTTCCAATGACCTCGACCTTCACATATCCACAGCAATATATAAGGGATAATGTAATTCTGTCCACTTCCTACACTATGGTCAATTCTAGTTAAGTCAGAAGTCCTGTTACGTACCACAAAGATGAGGTGTGATAGAGTCACATAAGTAAAAGAGGTCTTAAAAGTGTTCTTACAAGATTGACCTTTTTATGGAGAAATTGTAGCCCCAAAGAAAGGGAAAACATGTCAATATTTATCAAAAGATATTTCATGGGATTTTTTTTTAAACTAAGGTCTTTGCCCCAGCAGTTAGATTTCAACTAATGTTGCTTTTTGCTATCTTGTCCACACTGCAGTGTAGCACTGGTTGTAAGAATATGTTAAACCCACAGTGGGCATTGGTAGTAATTCTATCCCTTACCCTGCCTAACAACATTATGAGGATGAGATTAAAACATTCCCTTTCCTGGAAGCCAGCAGATCCTGGGACGGTCTAGATGCTGGCTACATGGCTCCTGCTCATGGGTTGTGCCACTGCAGAGAACTCCATGATTGTGGTTATTTTAGACTTTTAGGATTTAGAATTGCAGGGTTTAGATTTATTCTTTGGAACTCTACCTTTTAGGCACTCTTATCAGTAAGTATACAAAAATACTATCATTATACCCAGGGTTATTTTCTTCTATAGTGAAGTAAAAGCAATACTAATGACAATTACAACAGTAGAATGAATTTTGAGTGCTTATTATGTTTCTGGTATTTGTAATTTGCATGAATGATCTTTTTATTAGGGTGTAGCTTGACATAGGGTTTTGCTATATAGTCTTGACTATCCTTGAACTCATTCTATAGCCCAGGCTGGCCTTGAACTCATGACAGTCCTCCTACTTTGGCCTCCGGGTTGCTGGAATTATAGGTGTGATCCAGCAAACCCAGCTCTGAAAGCTCTTGCTTAATTAAGGTACATGAAGTGCATATCATTATGTCCATACAAGTTACATACTACAGAACCAAGATTCCAGCATGAGTCCGTTGTGACTTCTACCGTGTCCAGGTAATACATACAGGAAGTACACAAACCTAAGCTCTAGCATGGGTTCCTGTTGGGCTTGCATCTGCATGTGGGAAATGGAAGTCTAAACAAATAATGAAGTAATAATAAAAGACCAGGAAATAAACTATCTAGAAAAGACAAAAAAATTCATAGGAGAAAATAAAATTGGAGCCTTGTTTTATAGTAGTGATACAGATTGACCAAATGTCTTTAAGCATAAAGCCACAAGATTGATTTGTGTGAATAAATATTGATTTGACAGGAAGCCAGACAAAGTAATTATGTGAGTAAGTACATCTACTATATTTTAAATGAATCAGCAGCAAAAGCAATCTGGGTAGAAAACTGCTGTGGCAGACACTTTGTGATGTCACTGGGACTTCCCTGATCCATCAATGCAGTCTCGCTTCCTAATAAAAGAGGCAATATTGCTTTCACCCTAAACCAGAGAGCTTTCAGGTGGCTCTTTTCCTCAGCCTGCCACATTAAGAATTTCACAGACATGGGGCCAATGAGATAGTTCAGCGGTCTAAAGTGCCTGCTTGGACAAGCTTAGGCAAGTGCATAGGGACTGCAGTTTGATCCCAGTACCACATAGGATACCAGGTCCACCCTCAAGTGGGCTAAACTGGCCAAAAAGCAGAGAAAAGAAAAACAGAATTTCACAGGCACCCTCCCAGCTTTATTTAGGAATAATTAAAAAATGAAAAGTGGATTGATTCTATAATGCTGTATGGCACATTGTACTGTAGTTACATTTGTGACCTCCTTTTTCCCTTTGATCCATTTGCAAGATCTCTTTTTGGTTACTGTATTAAATGCCAGGCATTGAGGTTGAGCAAGATAGGCATAATTGTTGTTCTACTGAACTGTGCTGATTATTAGGGAATTCTTATGGCAGACACTTTGAATCCTGTTGGAAAGATCTCTTTCAGCATGGGGTCTGGCTATGGGGATATTATCATGGAATGAGAAGAGAGGAGGAGGTTGATCTAAGGTATTAGGAGAGGCCAATCAGGGAAGCAGTGTTTGGTGAATGGATCAGTGTCAGATAGGATCCATCCATAGCCTCTATTACTGAGGGAAGTCCGGCCAAATAGCTCAGAGGATTAAAGCACCTGCAAGCAGGCACAGGGGCCAAGGGTTCAATCCCCAGGCCTGCCGTGCCAGCCCCACTACTGGGGTGTGCTGAGATGGCCATTTAGACTGGGCATGGTGGCACGTGCCTGTAATCCCAGCTCTTGGGAGGTTGTGAACAGGCAAATCACTATGAATCCAATCTAGTAGTGAGACCCTGAGCACCCTGTAGGCCCTTCTCTAAAAAATAAAAAAAAAATATTATTGGTACTCCATTAGACCTTTGCCTTTTTATTCATTCTGCCTAACCTTTAATTGTGCTCCTTTTGTTAATTATGACAGCATCTTCTTATTGGCCTTCCAAAATCCTCTTTCTACTGCTGCCTACCTAGCACTACTACATTTACTTTTCTGATGTGTAAATTCTTTGTTTTGTTAAGCCAAAGATTATTATGTAGTCAGTTTTCCTATTTTTTTTTCCAACTCGGAGCCAAGGTCCTCATTTTGTATTTCAAAGATCGGCATCAGCTGTCCATTCATTCCCGATTCATACACTTCACCCAGTGTCATTGCTGCTCATTGCCATCCACCACATAATCTAGTCCCATCTGACTTGTTTTTTCTCCTGTAAAACTATCTATTTCATTACTATTCACCAAAGCCCTATGTGCTTTATCTCTATCTTTGTGGGCATGGGTGTTATATAGATTTTTTCTAAACCATTTGAGACCAAGTTTTAGATGTGATATATCATCCCTGGATATGTCAGGTGTATCTCTTAGAAGCAAGGGCATTGTCCTATACAACTGCAGTGCCATTATCATGCTGAAAAATTCAGCACTGGGGCAGTGACATTATCTAAGATGCAGTCTGTATTTATTTTCCATGTTTCTGGAAAAAATTAAAGATTTCTATGTCTGCTTTTCCTCACTTTAGAATTTAATCAAGGAAGTGGATTAAATTATGTTGTTATATGTCTTTAGTAACCTTTAATTTAGAATACTCCTGCATGATGTTTTTGTCTTTCATGACATTGATATTGTTTAACAGTACAAATTCATTTAAGGATAAATTAGTAAAACAGATTTCTGGTTATGTCTGAGGAATGTTTCCAGAGATGATTGGCAAGTAGAACAGAAGCTCTCAACTGAGTGTGGATAGCAGCATCTAGTAGGCTTGCAGGCTGCATAGAATGAAAAGGGAAGAAAGAGCAAGTGGGCTTTTGTTGGTAAAGCTGGTTGAATGTGTGTACCGTCTGCTAATGCTGTTGCCTGGACATCAGTCCATAGTTTCATCAGCCTTTCAACAGAGACTCATCCCAGTAGCTCTTTGCAGAGCCTCTGGACTATGGTCTTCACTGGGGTGGCCTCATTTATCTCTCTTGCTCTTTCAGATTTTATGGCTTCCAGCCTCTTAGACTGAGTAGCTACTTGATCCTCTCCTGTGTGCTGAAGACCACGTATTAGAGTATCCTACCTCTGATCCTGCAAACCTGTCTAATGAATCATCTTATGCAATAGGATTATGATTCTATTAGTTATGTTCCTGTAGTGAATCATCATCAATACAAGTTGTTATTTCAAATCTTTTCTTCTTTCCTCATGTTGCTCTTTGTGGCTTGAGTGTCTGTCATTCCCATTGTGTTCACGTAAACCTTATGTTCCCTTCAGTTATGGTGAGAAAAACACTGCTTTGTTTTTTCCACTGTGCCAGGAGATGTGGTAAATGAAGGAAGCAGAAGATTTCCCTTTGAGGTAGTCCTATGATGCAACCCTCTGAAGAGAGTTCCCCAAATAAGCCTGATTACGGTGATCTTGCCATTCCTGAATTTCCACAGTACTTGTCATCTATAAATTGTAAGCTCACTTTGGTTACTAACGTTCAGCTTCAGACAATGCCATGATTGTTTGAATGCAAGATCTTTAGGTGCTTGTCCTTTATCACATTTTCTTGTCCATGGCAGCATCTAAGCACTGTATTAGACCAAAGATCAGCACTTAAGAATTAGTTGAATTGATTGTTTTCTAAGCCATTTTGATTTAAAGCCTTTGTCTCCTTTTCAACTGAGGGTAATCCTTGACACACTTCAGCAAAGAAAAGAGTGAGATATAGTTTGGGGATGTGTTGTATGACTTTTGAAAATTATCCTTTTATAACATTCATATTGTTTGTCAGTTTTTGTTCCCTGACTACAAACTTGAACATTGAGGAAAGATAATAAGCAGTATGTTGAATGGTTCTGATTTTTAAATTAACCATAGATGATATGCAAAGCAAACAATCTACACCAGCACAATTAATAATTTAATCCTTTTTTTACATATAAGATTAGGTGGTTGATCCATCATGTTATCCTGTACAGGAATCATTCTTCATAAGCATTTTTTATTATGTATTCATATGCACTAGCTAGACAGTTCACCAAAAGGGTAGTTCAGAATTGCGGGGAATTAGAATACAGCCAAAATCTATGTAAGTTGAGCAAAATCCAATAGGGAGGCTACTGTTTTTTAAACTTTGCATTATTCTCTATTATTCTGCTTGAAGGGAAAACACTTTTACTCATAAACTAACTGGATAATTCCAGATACTGCTGGGTCCAAATATTGTCTCCTTTAGGCAAAATCAAAATTCTCAATCATCACTGTTTACTTGTTCATTTTTTTTGATCAATGAGTACCCAAAATCTTTGGGTGATTATTTAAGGGGGAATTCAGTACAGATTGTCTTCTCCTGTTTTGTGCTGCAGAGAATTTGCAGATTACTGGGTCAGGTTTTTCCATCTATCTCTCCAAGCTATGCTTGCAGTGCTGGCAATGGAAGCCAGAGCCTCATGCATGGGACCTCAAGGTAGGCAGGAGCTGTACTGTGGAGCCACACTCCTGTCCCTGTACCAGGTCTCCTGATTGGAAGCCATCTGTGGGAGCCTTCGACTCTTAGGGTTTAGATTCATACAAGCTCAGCAGTAGGTCTGCCACCAATTTTGCTTAACATAACCATTTGGATGACTTTGGTAGGGTTTAAACTGTGCTACCTTCATGCATACCTTGACTACCATAGATTTTTTCTCTTGTTTTATTTCCATCACATTTTGGTTTTTGAAGATCAAGTACATCTGTGTTTCAGTATTCATAAATTCCATGTCTGAGAAATTTTCTACTTGCTGTAATTTCCTTAAAAACCCAAAGTCCACACTCTCACTTTCATGGTAATTTGTAGAATGACAAAAAAAGTGAGTTGATAGATGTGCATGTTACTAGCAACTCAAACAAGGTGACTCTGTCTTTTTTTTTTCATTGCTCATACATAAAATAATTCTCTTTTTATGGTCTCTTTAGGGCCATTTAAAAAACATTTTTGTTGGCAATTCTGCTATTTAAGAAGGAACCCAAATTAAATTAACCATGGATCATCTTCAAAGCAAACAATCTACTCCAACAAAATTAATAATTTAATCCTTTATTCTACATACAGAATTAGGAAGTAGAACCATCATGTTATCCTGTACAGAAATCATTCTTCATGCTCAAATGCTGCCTAGTGTCTTCTTAAGGGCACTGTTTAAAAAGGCAAAATACTGTTTCTAGAGAAAATATATGTGTTAAATACATTTCATTTAGGCATGTATTATAGTGATATATAGTACTGCATTATAGTGTTGTCATGAATTCAATTGGAATGAGTCAAGCATAGATATCAAATAAGGTGTCTATAAACAGACATACACATAAAACGAGGTTATATATTGATTGGTTGATGAAAATGTGAGTTGAGGTTTATAGAAAGTTTGCTCCATATTTCTCCTAGAAGCAGCAGTTCAATATTGGCTAATTCAGTCTGTATGGTGACTTTATAGAATGGAACCCCTGCATCTGGCAGAACTCACTGGAAATCCCAAGTGAAAGGACAGATGCACTAAGGAGATGTGCTACGGGACCATCTCCAGGCCTCATGGTTGACAAAGGGACAGTTTCACTCCAGCAACATCAGGGAAGCCTCAGTAAAGACACTTGTTGAACATTTGTCTTGAATGATGGTTGTTGTTTGTAAATTTTATCAGATTAAATAACAAAAATCTGAAAAAAGAAAGAAAATGAGAACTGAGAGTGTTCCCTGATGTTCCCCACCCCCACAAAAAAAATCTACTGACAAATTGGATCAGAAGGGAATGAGACATTGAGGATTTGGTTCAGGCTCTGGATTTTCCTCTGAGCAAGTAGAAAAGTCATTCTTTGACATTCTAAAATTGTTTATAAAATAGTTGTGAATCATGCCTACTCTGCCTGTGTCATCTGGATTGTGGAAAGAATGAAATAAATATAAAAAACACAACAGTAAATTCAAATATGTTAAACAATATGTGAATACATCCTGACAATATATTTACAATATTGCTCACTGAGTAAGACCTCCTTCTCCATGGTAGCAACCACCTTTCCAACTCTGTCTACCTTCTTTCCTGTTTGCTTTTCTTTCTGACATTTTTATTCATACTCTGTGTAAAAGACAGATTACCCTTACAGAAAGAATATTGTATTAAGGCTTTCGGAAGTATTTAACAGGTTACTAAAGTCTATACCTGTAAGCCAGCTGAGATCTGAATTTTTCACTTGATCTTTTCTGTTGTCTTATACTTTGATTTAGTCAAATCACATAAGACTGATTAATTAATCATTCTGTACATGATAATTGAGCATCTATTCTGTACCTTCATGGCTGTTAGTGATGGAAAGACATGATGTGCAAGGAAAGGATGAGACCTTTGACTAAGTAGAGCCTCAGAGCAACTGGAATGAACCCTTATTAAATAACAGAAAAAACAGTAACCAAACAGGAAGTGATGAAGAGCAGCACACTTCTACAAAAGCCTATGACACCAGCAGCAGACCTGGAGGCTTCGTGTGAAGGAAATGATGGAATCTAAAAAGTGAGACCTAAAGAATTAGTGGAGATAAATTGGTGAGTGAAACAGAGGGATATTTGAATGTATCAGACAGGTGCAAATAGTAAATGGAGGGTGTAAAGAACATGGTTGGGCCAAAGAACAGTAACAACCAGAAGATGCCAGAGATCTAGGAAGAAGGAGATCCCGCAAAGCCTTACAGGCTGTGTTGATGATTTTGGTCATTTATTCTACCAGCTTCTCAGGAAGCCATTCAGGACAAGAACTTACATCCCTGCTCATTTAGGTTGTGAAAGGACCACTTTCCTGTAGTGTGACCAGTAGACCAGATAGGAGTGGACTTAGCAGCAAGAGATCTATGGAGATCCCAGATAGGAGACTAGTTAAGCCCTCAGAAAACTACTACCTGTATGAAGACATGAGATACAGCACATAATATAATGAAATAACTTACAGTTAAATAGTCAAATGTTAAATGTCTTCCCTTTAATTTTGGAGACTGAGTTTATCTTAGTAACTATTACCTTTGAACTGATGAACTTAGTTTACTTTTTAAAGAAGACAAAGGTAAACACTTAGGAATTTAAAATTTGTGGTATTAGTTCTTGACTTTTTTAGTTGTGTTCTAGTATATATGCAAACTCTTTTTTAGAAGAAGAACTCAGACTTTGTTACCTATAACCAGGATGAGACTGGGGCTCGTTCAAAGACAGCAAGAACAAAAGCTCCCACTATCTCTGCAAAATATTATCTGTGAACTTCTAAGTTAAAAATAAAGTATGGGGATGGGGTGAGAAAACTGAGCTACCCAGAACTTAAACAAGACAATATTTTCTCCTCTTAGATGAGACCTGTGGCTTTGTGTCTCAAATACTGTTTAGCATTTCTTGTTTGGGATACAAGAAAGCTGTTTAATAGTGAAAATAATTACAGGCAGGAATGATCTTAGGCATGCAGCACTTTTGAAAGACGAGGCAAATATACTGATATATCTTTAATCTTAAGTATACCTCAAAGGCCTACATACTAAAAGCTTGTTTGCCAACTTATGATTCCACTCTGAGGCAGAAGAGCTCTTAGGAGGAGTCAGGAGAAGAAGTCAGCTCATTGCGGGTGTGTCTTTGATGGGTACTGGGATCCCAACCCTTTTCCATCTCCTTCTTGGCTTCTGGTAGCCATGAGGTAAGCGACTGTTCTTCACCACAGGCCAAAACAACAGACCCAGTTGACAATGGGCTGGAACTTCTAAAAACGTGAGCCAAAATAAATCTTTCCTTCTTAAAAGTTGATTTTCTCATGTGTTTTGTCACAGTAATGGAAAACTGACTCACACATGTAGGGCAGACACTGAAATGTGCTTTTTTCCCCAGTGTTCTCAATCTGTCTTGGTAGATTGTAACTCTTGCACTGTCACTGCTTCTTTTTTATTCTCTACACTGAAGGAGAAGGATAAACCAGATGTCTGGCTGTAGCTGTGGCTCCTCACTTTTGAACTTCTTTGCAGATATCCCTGAGGAACTTCACACTTACTCAGAGGAGGTGTTCCATTGGACACAGGATGAGCTAGTTTACAAATTCAAGTTTTGGAATGACTTCAGCTGGTAGGCCAGTGTGCAACAGTATTTTAAATCTTTAACATAGCTGTGATAAGGAATGCACATTAAGTTTCTTTCCCACCTTCCCTCTGCCCTGTTTCCAGGTCTGTCCTTTGGTCAGTGCATGGCCTCTTCTCTCCTTTACAGTCTTAGCTTTAAATCACCATAGATTCATCTTTGTGAAGCTCTACCTCATATCTGATAAATTAACTTTAGAGGTGATATGGTGCGTATCTGGTAGAAATATGATTTCAGTGAGATTGTGTAATCCTCATTGTGCATAACATGGAGAAAGCATGGATATAGCTTTTTTGGTCAATATTCCTTGCAATAAAGAGCTTAGAGTGTGATCCTATTATTTGAATTTGTGCCCTGCTTTATGATCCATTGTCTAGAGCAGTGATAGAAAATAGTGTAAGAATTCTGCAAATTCCAACTCCTTTTTGTACAAAGTAGATTTGAATCTTTTAAAGGAAAAATGTCCCTAAGAGGTGAGATAATTGTAACAGCAAATACTCAGGATCATTCAGTTTTATGTATTGTGCAAAAACTAGTGGAGACATTTTATTACTTTATTTTATTCACTGCAGAAAAAATTAAATGGTGAAAGTGACTAAACTGTTAAAATGATTACCGCTTCTATTTACACTAAGAAGATCTATTAAACCTTCATTTGTTCATCTATTGCTCTGTGGTCTTCTCAGAAGAAAATCTTTTGGCTAATCCAGTTATATTATTCAGAAGATGTCTGTTTTCTCCAGAGGTGTTAGGGAAACTTTGTTCTTTTTTTAGCATCTGAGCTAAGAGATAAATTTTATTTTTATGTTAGTAAGAATACTGTAAAAATATCAGTACTCTGGAGCATGTCAAGGAGAATGCTTACTGGTGTTACAGCACCCTGTGAAGTTTCTATTATAATTATTTCTATTTTGTATTAAAATAAAATAATTAAGTAAAACTAATCTTTAATAGCAGGCTCAGTTCTCAGTTCTGCATAGGTGCTCCAGGGCTGAGCATGCTATTGCAATGAGCATGTTCTTCCTTTCTTCTCATGCTCATGCCTTGGGTCCCTTGGGATAGCTTTCTCCCAGTATGTCAAACAGCTCCTAGGAATGCATTACAAAGAAGGACTCAGGATCTAGTTTTGAATATTGACTTAGAAAAAGCACTCCTCACTTGTCTGTGGTTTCCCTTTCCATAGTTACAATTATTTGAAAATATTAAATGGAAACTGGTGTCATTGGCATCTGAAAATTAATATTCATTAATTTTATTAATTGAAATATATCAATATTATTAATATTTGTTTAATAGTGGAAAATCCAGGGGCTGGGGAGATAGCTCAGTAGAATAAGTGCTTGCCTGGCAAGCACAAGGGCCTGAG
>NDGN011517501.1:0-10873 GCA_002564285.1 Tympanoctomys barrerae | reverse complement strand
TCCGATCTAGTAGTGAGACCCTGAACACCCTGTAGACCCTTCCCTAAAATACAGAAAATAAATCAATAAAATAAAATAAATGATAGTCTTGAGGAATATAGGCTGATTTTGATTTTTAAAAATTATTATAGGTGAAAAGTTTTCTACAAACTTCAGCCTAAAGCAACTTGCCTTATACCAAAATAGTGCCTAAACTCTAACTATTAAGATAGATTTTATATGCTCAGTAATGTTTAATACAAGATTTCAGTAAAGTACTATAACCACAGAGATGTGATTCATATGCATATTTCAGAAATTGGAGGATTGGGCAGAAATATAAAAGGATTGTCCATGGTCATAAATTAGAAATTAAACCAAGAAAATTGTATTGGTTACATCTGCCATGCAGCTCTGAAGAGAGGTCCAGTGGTTGCGATGGCCTCCTCCATAATTTATGCTGAGCTTCACTGCAGAGCTTACGCCATCATCCCGACCTGGCCAGCCTTACCCAGACTGCCGGAGCGCCCGCAAAGGCGCTGTCCCTGCCTAGAACACCCCCTGCCTGGCCAAGCGCACGGTCAGAGGCTCGCCCCGGGTCCTGTTGCTTAGGTTCACGCTCCGGGAATCGCGCTCTGTGGACCTTGATTACTCTCGGCTGCTGGTCGCTTCCTTGCCTTCCTGCCTACTGCGCCCGGAGAAAGGTGGTGCGCACGGCCGCCTCCAGGGTTTCCACGCGGTGTGGTGCGCGGCGTCTTCCGTTCCCTGCGAAGCCACTTCCTGGAGGCCGACCTGGCTGGATTCTCTCGCAGGCAGAATTCCCTCAGCATCCTTTCCTTCAAAAGAGGAAAGCCACATATATGGGGCCAACCTGGGGATCCTGCAGCTGGTGTGCAGGGGTAACAGCAGTGTGCAGCGCTATTCACACGAGGGGGCACATTCCAGCAAAAGGGGAAGTCTGTCCCGGGCAAGAGAAAAGGACGATGGGGTCCTCATGTGTCGCCTTCTCGCCCTTCTACCTAGAGCAGCCCGGGAGCTGCTCCATCATCTCACTTATCCAGAAGCCCAGATCAACAAACTCAGATTTTTGCAAAATCATCAGTGGAAAGACTGAACAACGTTATTACCTGTCTTCACTGAAGTAAGAAAGACAATATAAAAATGATAAGATTAAAGATCTCACAGAACTCTGGAATTCATGTACCTGCATATTTCCTGTATTCTATAGCTTTATGAGAATTTTAATTAGATTAAGATTTTTTCCATTCCATAAATTCTGTTTTTCATTATTATTAATTTGAATTTCATTGACTATTGTTGAAATGAATATAATAAATTTTAATTTCTTGATTTGAACATGTTGTCTTGAGCAATCTTATATTCCTAAGAATATTATTCTTATTCATACTCTAGAAGATTTCCTAGTAGTATTTTACTTAATTTTAGCTCTGTTTGTAAGTGATACATCTATGATTTTGATTTTTGTTTTCTTCTTATTTGGTTTTACTACCAAAGTGGTGCCGATCAGCAAAGTACATGAAGTAGTGCATCTTATAGTCAAGCTTCCACACAGTAACCGCAGATAGCTATAGATACAGGCCGTAGGCCTACCTAGGCTTGCTCTTTCTCCAGACCGCAGGAAGAATGCTTGTAAAATGTGTGCAAGCTGAAGAGAACAAAATTCGGAAAAAGGCTTTCCCATGTTGGAGAAATGACAAAAAATTTTTTTGAAATATCTGAAAAATGGTTCGGGAATCTCTAAACAAGGAAACAGAAACAAAAACTTAATGATCTTTAGAGAAGGAAATAAAGGCAGAGATAGTAACATTTGCTTCTCAATGTCAGACACTTTTAGGACTTAGATTCTAGACAGTTGCTTCCTGTGAGAATTTCCACCAACAGGGCCTTTATTTTGAACCCAATTTTTTCTCAAATATTCCTCTACTAATTTTTTTGTCACCATTGCCTCTTTAGAGATATTTATTTCATATATACTTTTTCTAGCCATATCTTCCAAATTATTCTTTTAAATTTATAAACATTTATCTATAATCTGGTGATGAAAGGACTACAAGAAGTTGATATGTACTTTAGGAAAAGGACAACACAATTGCAGGTTATTATTCATCTTACATTTGTTTCTCTACGTCTTCAATCTCAAGTGGACAAAAAATTACTCAGACAATTTTAAGTCTTAACTAGATCCTGTCTCAAAAATTTTTTAAAAAGCCTTGGGAGATAGCTTAATGCAGAGACCCTGTGTTCAGTCTTTTGGACTGTAAAGCAAACACAAAAATAAACAAAAACAAAAACATGAAAAAAGAAAGAAGAAAAAATAAGATTTCTAATTGTCGTGATAAATTGGAAGTCTGGCAACCTAGGCCAACATTTACGCAGATAGAATCTTACTAGAGTTGGTTAGTGGCATGACCTCTTTCTTCTCTACAATTCCCACCATTCACTGGCACATGTATATAGTCTCAGTACTTGGGAGGCTGAGGTAGGAGGGTCATCACAGACTCAGGTCCACTGTGGACCACACCGTAAGCTCCAGCCCAGCCTGAGCTACATAGTATGAACCTACCTTAAATAAACAAGCAAACAAATGAAAGTCCCACTACTCATTATTATATTCCCATTTTAGAAGATACATGGCAGTCCTAATTAGCCTTACCTAATGTGTTTAATTCATAATCTGTACTGATTCGCTGGGCCTTGCCTGTCTTGTGCACCACTGGATACTAGTCAATCTACAATTCTGTTTGCTCTGAATTCTCTCTCTCTCTCTCTCTCTCTCTCTCTCTCTCTCTCTCTTTTAATTTTAGGGAAAGGTCTACAGGGTGTTCAGGGTCTCACTACTACATTGGACTCATAGTGATCCCCCTGTTTACAGCCCCCCAAGAGCTGGGATTACAGGTGTGCACCACCACGCCCAGTCTCAATTACAGTCTCAGTGCGCCCTAGGGGTAGGACTGGCACAGCAGGCCCTGGGATCAAACCCCGGCCCCTGTGCCTGCTTGCAGGAACTTCTTTAATCCCCTGAGCTGTTTGGCTGGCCCTTGTTACTGAATTCTTTTTTCCTCTACTTCTGCCTGAGCCTCTGAGCCCGCAGTGTGCCTGTGCCGCCCTTCGGTGAGTGGCACACTCCTAAGGCCTCCAGGGCTTCTTTCCATGAGGCAGGACCTGGAACTCTGTTGCCATGCTCATGCTGACCGCAGCTGAAGAGGTTCCAAAGCTTTCCTCTCCTTTGAGTCACATAATGTGCTGGCGAGCAGGGCATGGGGTGTACGTCCTCAGAAGCTACCCAGAGGGCCGGGCTCAATACGCTGAAACGGCACAAGTCGTGCCTGAGGTAATGAAAATGTAACCCTGAAATATGGAAGACCACAAGGTGATAGTAAGTAGGTGTGAGTCCTCTCCTTTCTCTAATTTCTGAGCCCTGTAGCTTCTGGACGCTTCTGTAAGACAGATGTCTTTGTGGCCTAGCACCCATGGCATTTTCATTGAGCTGTAGCCACCACCGTAAACCTTGACTCCCAGTTTCCTTCTTTGGGGATGTGGCCCTCTAGCAAGCACTCCCAGGAACTTTGGGGATCATCACCTCGACTCTGCCCACCAGTGCTGGGGTTCTGGGGAAGTCGGCCTTCCCAACGCCCAGAATTTTAACCTTTGCATCACTTTTTCTTCTTAAATCTTTCTCACTCTTCCTTTTAGTCATTTAGCAATATAGTGTGGAGATCTTCTCTTAATAATTACATAGATTTTTTGGATACTTACATGAATTTTAAAGATAATTTCTTTTTCTAAAATGTTTAGAATGCATCTGATGTCAAGAAGGTACTAAGAGTCACCTGTGATTGTGGGTTAAAGAGTGTGTGTGTGTGTGTGTGTGTGTGTGTGTGTGTGTAGAAAGGAAACAGTACAGTTATGGGTAGATACAGCCACACACTGATTGCAGCTCTTTATAACATTAATTTATGGTTGGTGGCTGTGGCAGTGTCAAAGTGCTCACTTGCAAGATGCCTGCTTCAGAATCAGTTAGTATTTTGCATACATTTTTGCCTGCGGAGCATACAGATAGAAATGAGTGGAGATATTGATAAGGCTTTATTAGTTTCACGTGCCTGGATAGCACAGGTACTACCTCCACTGACAGCTCTCCAGAGCCAAGAAAGAAAGTTTAGTACAGTAAACTGCATTCAAAGGTTTGCCCGCATTTGCTCGCCTGTGGAAGCTGGAGGGCCATCTGGTTTGCCCGTGCTATGGCACCTGGTGTGTTTTTAACACTGAACAGAAGGTACTATATTGATAACTGAGATAGGTTTACATGCACATTTCCCAGTATAATTTGAGCACAATAATATAAATGCATTAATCTATAAAAATATTTTAAATCATATTATTTACACTATTAAGGCCAGAGAATGCTTGCAATCAATGTTATATGCAATTTATTTTACTTTGCTTCATTTTTAATGGTTTATTTATTTGCCATTGGTGATAGAAGGCACATTAGCTGTAAAAGGGTCAGCATTAGGAAGCAGCGCCAGGGAGCTCCGGACCTGCTCTCTGCGTCCTGGATGTCGGGTGGCACGAAACTCCGCAGGCTCCCGTTAGCAGTGGCCCACATGGCCAAGTTCCTCTGTGTTTTGTTAGAAATATCTCACCTACACTGAACTTTTATACACATAATTCTATCTAAACTATTTAACATAATTGTTAAAGTGTACTTGCAGGCACAGCGTTTAGGAATGGGTTACTTGGTCATACTTCACACAACAGGGACCTACTGCAGCAAGGGCCACGCCTTCGAAACAATGGATAATGACATATACCCAGGAACTCCCTGCATTTTAGGCAAACACATAAGATGAATCCCAGCGTTCAACATAACTTTAGGGAGCTTATTCTAACCCAACACTGTCTCGCACAACAAGGCTTTAGCTAAATTGTCAACTGAAGAAAAGAGCCATATCGCCTGGCCGAGTGGTGAGGAAAGAAAACAAGATGTATACATTGGAAATCTGAGAAATAAACATAGCCGCTGTTGGGCAGTGGGGATAGCTTGGCAGTCAAAGGGCCCACCTGGAAAGCATAAGGATCCAAGTTCAGTTCCTGGTACCAAATGCCATGCTGATCCCACAACCCACTGCGTGCTGCAGGGGCCAGAACCTGGTATGGTGGCACACGCCTGTAACCTAGTGCTGGGGAGGCAGAGGAAGGAGCATCACCATGAGTCCGAGCTGCGTAGGAAGACCCTGTACCAAGCACATAAATTAAAAATTTAAAAATATATAGTGATTGTTGCTCTTTTCTTACATTTCTATTTTACATTCTCAGTAAGTTTGTTTTTATTTTAAATTTATCCTTTGGGGTATACCAAGTGCTTTAAGGGAAACTTAGGTATCCTCATCCTACTGACAAGCTTCGCTGGGGAAGTGGTAGTTATGCTATTTAGAAAGTATCTAGATCAATACTCAAGCCAGCACTGTGGCCCCTGAATCACGCCTCATGTTAAAACTGCTGTCCACATTTGTATAACCAACCTTCGAAAATTCCTCTGCTGTTTCTTAAGGGCACTCTTTCCAGATATACAATATTTAAATTTACAGCATTGTTTTCTTCTTGAAAGAAAAGACATATTGGGTTTTATTATAACTGTCTTCACAGATGACCCAGGTGCTATTTGGCTGTGTGTAGACTGTACATTCCTGCATACTAAAGAGTTATCTTTTCAGCTCTTCTATGTCCTTACTTTTTATTGATTTTAATGAGCAGTAGACACTCACAGAAGCCCTGAGATGAACCATTAAGGCTCCGAAGGTGGCACGATACATGTCACCAAGCCCTTAGAAAAACCCTGTGATTCCTTGTTATTCATCTTGTGAAGTATGGAGACACTGCCTACATAACATGGATAACGTGAATAATTGCTAATTATCTCATTACTAGTTAATGACAGCCTCTATCAGTTTATGTTTAATTTTCAATAATACGGCTAATTTTCAGGTATATTTCTAACATGATAATCTTTTCAGTGTGTGTGGTTCGGTTTCAAGTTTAAAGGTCACTGATTGGGTGTAGCTGCTTCTTCTGAGGCAACCAAACCAACTTCCGCTGCAGCTGTGTGTGACTGACGTTCAGCTCAATTCAAGGATATTTTTCAGTATTTGCCTCCCCCTCCATTCATAAGAAGTAGTCATGATGCTCTTGTTCTGTGGCACCAGCATCTCATGGGCTTCTGTCTACATCACTGGCGTTTCCTCTGCACAGAGCCCATCCTGGTGATAGCCTCCCTGATCAGAATCTACCTTAGTTGTACTGTGAATGACACTGAACTATGGGATTATTCAATTACTTGTAATTCTTCTACCGGGGATTTGTTCCCTGAGAGCCGAGATGAAGTCTTCTCACTCTGTTCTTCTCAATCTGCTTTCTCCTGCCATCGTGGAAGTGGCTGTGCCTTCCATTGTTGTTAACAAATAGAGACTTACCACTTAATTTTTCTAAGGAAATTCCTTTCTTATTTATTCACCAACTTTATTCCCAGCAAGTGCTGAATGTCTACCATTCACCAGGCATTTTGTGACATCCTGGAAATAGAGAGATGGCAGAAACATAATTCTTGTTCTCAGGCAGCCAATGTATAGAATGGGAGATGTGTAGTGCATCCCAGAATCATGCAAACCAAGTGCAATTACAATGAGAACTGACTATTTGAAGTGAAGAGAACTAAGTGTAAGACAAGCTCTATTAAATAAACTTACCTATAAAGCTGTGCAATGCGAAAGTGTTTCAGAACACATCCAAAAAATGCACACGCTATAGACTACACAAAAGAACATGATGCCTGAAGAAACAGAAGCAGCCTAGGTCTTTGGAGTCTGAAATACAAGGCCAAGGAGTCTTGAAATGGATGCAAGGTTCAGGTCATTTGTTAAAGTTCCTATTATGTACACCACTGTTTATCATAAAAGTTCTGGGAAACATAAGTATAAATTACCGGCATGGGATCACTGTGCTCGCCTGTTCTCTAAAGGTGCTGAATGTCATCGAGAACGTAGGGAAGTCACTTACCAGAGTTTACACAATTAAAATGCAGGCTGTCACTTGGAGAGCTTTGCTAAAGGTTCTTCCTCCACTGAATGTTAAGAATGTGTGAGATTTCTTTGTTTATTATAAACTGTTTTCCATGTGTAGCCAACCCACTGCCATATTGAATTACAGGGAGGAGGACAGGCACACGGTGAGTGTGCAGAGGACAGCTCTGCTGGGAGAGATGGAAATATAGTGAGGTTACGCGAGGAACATCCTTTCTCAGAAATCAAGATATACTGGCTGTCCTTGCAGCCCTTCTTTTTCTCTAAATTTTGGTCTGCAAACTTAAGTTTTAACCCTCCAGAAAAGGAGCTTAATGATATTTTTACCCTATAACATAGGCAGTTAACCTCACTGTCTGAATATCAACCATCTTAGACATAACATGGAACAGGTATTTTATATCAGGTATTGATATGGAAAACTTTAAATCCCTACAGAATGTGAAGAAAAAAAATATTTTTAAAAGTAGGAATAAAGAATTACATATTTTACACAAAAATTTAGAAATCTAACCATATACAGCATTGCAGCAGGACAGTCCTATGACATTCTTTTCTTGTCTCGTTTTCATTTATTACCCTTCTTTTCTTAAACAAGTATTTACTTGAGAGACAGGATAGCAGTAATTGATATGACATTAGAAGAAGTGCATGTTCAGAAGATCAGAATGGCAGGCATTCCAAACATGGCCCTAGTATTACACATTGCTATCTTTAGTGCAGTTGCTTAGTTCACAGGTATCAGCATATATAGTCAGGGTGAGAATCCTACCAACTAACTGCTAGTTTCAAAAACCTGATGGAGATTCTCAGGATCATTGCATTAACTATCTTGGGCATATAAATGCATGGTTTTGCCCCTGTCATGTTTCCTAGCTTTTCTCCTTGCCCTCTCTTTGTTATTTAATTCTTAAGTTCTTACTTTCCTTTTAATTGTGTTATAAATTTCTATTTTTATTTCTTCTTATGAGTTCTTACACTATATAATATTTACACATGTCACTGAGGACTCAGGACATAAGAGAACCTGTACTGTAACATCCTGTAACTCAGAGGTATCCCAAATTTTCTGATCAAGGAGATTATGGAGCCACAGAGGAAAGTGATCGACGATGTATAATGCAACTAAAGAGAGTCACCTAGAGAGAAATCATTCTCTCAGGCTTTCACAGAGAGCAAATTGGTCAAGCAGTGGCCATGACTCATTCACATGGTTGACATTGACAAAGGATCTACAAACTGTGGTACAGGGTTTTAGGGCAAATCATGAGGGGATTTGACTGACCTTGTCAGATACAAAAGTTACATTCCTTGTTATACAGGTCTTGCTTTATCTTGGTCTTAACCATCTAGCAGAAAAGTATATAAATGAGGTATAAAAAGTAAAGCCATGTTAATATGCTGAGCTGTAAAGGGCTCAACTCAACAACTTTTGACATTGCCAATCCTGAGGATAACCCACTACTATTATGGACTAGTGGACTACATTGGATTATTTTGCTGAATTCACACACCTACAATATTTAAATGGCAAGGGAATACTCATCTCTGACAAAACTAAACAAAAAAGGGATACAAATGAAGGACCATTTTGTATCTGTATATACAAAATAAGATAGATATACAGCTACTGTCTCTTAATTCAGTGAGAAGAAAGATTTGTACTAATAGTGTTCGGACAGGATATCATATCTACTTCTTGTACTATGAATAAACACTACAAAGACAATGATATGCAAAGTGTTAATTATTGTAACTGTCCTACTAACCTATTTTGAAAGTCTCATTGCTATTTGTTTCTCAATAAAATTAATTAAAAAATCAAGATATATCTGGAAAGAACAGCTTAGCAAAGTTTAGAAATATTTGGGATTATTATTGACAAAAAGTTAAGAGTAGATGCTTTAGTAGGGACTTAATCATACACTTCTTGGATATTCTTCACAATTAATAGAGTCTTCTCATAATGACTAAGGTAAGGTAAATGTGATTCCTGTTGGTAAAATGTTGATGTTCTTGAGATTTCAGGAAGGTACCCAAATGTACCAGTACTGTAAAATCAGTCCAGAGGTATAAAAGTTATCTCAGATTTCTTCCAAACAAATCCCCACCTATGACTGGCACCTCAATACAGGAGAAGCCTTGCCGGAATGTCACCCCTCTGAGGTGTTTGCTGTTCATGGGATGGAAAGCCTTGTCTACTAAGGAGAACAATTTTTCTAGGCCAGAAAATAAGGCATAGATTCACAGCTCAGCAGCCCAAGCACCTGCCTGGCAAGCGCAAGGACCCAGGCTGATTACCCAGCGCCGGGTGCTATGCGGGCGCTGCGCCAAGCTGGTCACCGAGGCCGGGTGTGGTGGTGCACGCCTGTAATCCCAGTGCCGGGGAGGCTGAGACAGGAGTGTCACTATGAGTAGGAGCTGTGTAATAGACCCTGGACCAAATTAAAAACTAAGTAAATAAACAAATAGCCCGCAGATGTCTTAGAGTCTGAGCAATAGGCTGCAGCAGGAACTGAGGAACACACGAATGTCGTAAGAATGCAAAAATGAAACACGCAAGGCTTCCATTCAGAGCACACACAGGCTGAGTGGGCTGCACCACACAGCAGAAGGTGACGCTAGGTGCAGGGAGCGACACGAGACCGCAGCGAGCAGGCCTTTCTGTTTCTGCACTCAGAGCGCTCTCTGAACAAGGACCTGGCCGCTGGATTAAAGGGCAGACCATGGAAGTGAAGGTAGCCAGAAAACATCTGCAGTGACTCCATCCCATTGTCACTGATGCATGAAACTCAGGTACATGGGGACACTTCAAGGCTTGGGAATTCAGAAAGTCTTACCGTCTCCCAGAGAAACTTACTTCTGCTCCAAAACACAGGAACGAGTGGACCTAAAATTTTCTTCTCATTTCAGGCTTTTTAGCTCTGTGAATTTTCCTATTTGAAACATAAATGACGCCACATAATCAGTGACATTTTTCACCACTCATCTTCCACTGAGAGTGATTTTAGTGTCATGTCATGTGTGCACGACCGCGTTGTGTTTTTCCATGACTCAACTACATTGCATAACATGGGTATACTGCCTTTGCTTATCCAGTAATCTTAGAGATATTCCTTTCCTTTACTATTTTAATGTTGCTAATGGGGGGTTGTTTTCTCCTTTCAATCTCTTAGAATGCTGCTATAAAATTTTCTGTGTACGTGTGCAACTACATGTTTTAGAGACATGCTTTTGGTTTTCACAGATATTCATGAACTGGGTCATATAGTGCCTCTTGTTTCGCTTTGACACTTTGAGAGGTCCTGCCAAACTGATTTCCACAGAGGCTGCACAAATTCAGCACACGAGCAATGCATGAGGGTTGGATTTCTCCGCATCTTTGCCCATATTATCCATGACTTTGAGCGCATTCATTGCTGAAATGGTGAACTAGTGTCTTGTGCTTATCTGCCAAGCAATGTTATCTATTTTGTGAGTAATAACATTGAGTATTTTTTAATTTTAAAAACAATGACACAAAATTTCAAAACAGATTGTGGCAGGGCTAGAGCTCAGCTGCAGAGGTCCTGCCGGGAAAGCGCAAGGTCCTGAGTTCAGTTTCCAGGACAAAAAAACCCCCAAAACTTTCAAAACAAGATAGTAAAAGAGTAACAATGATTATTGAATTGCTTTTTGTTATCTTCAAAGTAGTTTCTTATTCTTTTTTTTTTTTTTTTTTTTTTTGGTACCGGGGATTGAACTCAGGACCCTGTACTTGCTAGACAAGTGCTTATTCTCCTGAGCTATCTCCC
>NDGN011517494.1:681-13770 GCA_002564285.1 Tympanoctomys barrerae | reverse complement strand
CTAGAAGTTGTCTCTCCCTGCAAACAGTACTTTTCTTTGGAAAACAAGCCCGTGCAGCTCTTGAGCCCTCTATATTCCTGCTTTCTTCTATTGACAGAGTACGTTTCCTCATGGGTGGACGCCATGGAGAATTTAAGTTCCTGCCTCCCTCTGGCTATGCCCCTTGCTATGAAGCCTTACTTCCAAAAGAGAAGATGAGATTGGAGCCTGTCAAAGAATATAAACGTGATGCTGACGGCGTGAGAGATCTGTTGGGTACCACGCAGTTCCTCTCCCAAGCCTCTTTTATCCCGTGCCCCATTGATACCAGTCAGGTAGGTTCAGATTGCCAAGGAGAGGCAATACTGTGGGTGAAGTAGGAAAGTTAAATCCTTCTTTCTACTGTGTTGTCTTTGAGCCATGCTTACTATACATTCTATAGATTTGTGAATGTGAACAACTGTTGTCCATGCTGTTCCATATGCAGAGATGGTGTGTGTTAAGAACTTCTCAGAGAACATATGGAGCACCTGCTGCATGCAAGGTGCTGTACTCTGTGAAAGGTAGGGAGAGATGTTCTATTATTCTGTGAAAGTTCACAACCAACTTGCAGGTATAGTCAAATATATTCTACTTTAAAGGCCAAACGTAATAAATGCAGAATGAACAATATGTGCAAGTCAGTGCTAAAAATGTCCTTTAGAGCAGAGTATTTCTAGGAGTCTGTGTAGAACAGATGGAATTCAGTCAAAGCCTTTGCTAAGCCTAAATGTGAAGGGGCATCCAGGGGAATTGTAATAGTGATGAGAAAAATAAGAGCCAGGGAATAGAAACAGCAGGGTAGGTAGCCATGAAAATCCTCTTGTAGCAGAACAGTTGGAGGAGGAGCAAAGAACAGAAAGAAATTGAAAAATAAAAGTGAGATCAGGTGGTGTAGAAGAAGTGAGAGTGCTGCTAAGTGGACGTTTCTTTCCCTTCCAAGCTCTGTATTTTGGGAGAGACATTCACATACTTATGACAAGTGACATGCAGTAGCATTCAGCATTTCCTACACATCAGTGCTGTTTGCATCACTATTCTAAGGCATTATAGAAAATTAGTGCAATGGAGACTTGCCTCTGAGTCACTTGGGGTTCATGATTTTTAGGAGTAATGGCTCCTTCATCCCTTAGCATGTTGCTAGTATGCATCTCCAATAATATGCTTTTTTTAGTCCATGATAGCAGTACCTGAAATTTACTTTATTTTAGGGAATAGGTATATGCCCTTAGCACATCTTGATTCCTTTTATTCCTTTTCCTCTCCCCTCCCAACTCCCTCCTTCAGTCTCTTTGCCCACATTCCTTATTATTATTAGTAGTACTACATGTTTATGACATAAAATATTTACATTTTATCATAGGTATTTGGTATGTGTGCATGATGCATCTTAAATCTTTTTATGGCTTTTGTCTCCCCCTTCCCCCATCTCTTCAACCCTGTTACATGTATACATTCATGCAGTTAGTGATTGTGAGTCCCTGTGAGACAGAAACTGCGGCATTTCTCTGCCTCATTCAGAGCCTATAGCAGCTCCCTGAATGCAGACAGATTGTCAGTAGGAACCTGGGAGATGCTCATGGCCTAGAGTTCATGGTCCTAGGATTTGGGTCATCATGTTCCTGTGCATTCCAGATGTCACAAGGGAAAACCTTGTGTTTTACTCACCTACATTCTGTAGGAGACTTGCCTCTGAGTCAAATTCACACTGGGAGCTGTGGATTTAAATCTAAGAAATTAGCAACAGAAAAAATGACTTCTCATCTCATACAGAGTTTACAAAGATATGGGATTCAAAGGTTAGTACTTGAAGCTCATGTAGCATCTGACAAAGGAAAGGGGAATAGGTAAGATCACTTCTGGGAGAGCACTTGAAAAGATAAGTGGGCCTTTAGGAGAAGAGATGAGAGATATAGGTGTGAAGAGATGGGAGATAGGGGTGTCTTGTGTGGTGCTGACATTTCTTGTTGACAAGTCCTAGAACAAACAGTTGAATTCTTTTTGGGGAGCTTTCTTTTAAGCAGATATTGGGAATTCCCAAGTGTTCTTTTCTATATCACTTGTTTCCCAAATGTCCACACCTCAGAGTAATTCTCATGCCACTATGGCATATTCTAAGACAGGCAGCTTTCCGGGGACTCCAGGGCTGCTATGCCTGAGTGGGGAAACCAGAGTATGCACTGGGTTCCCTATGGGTTGCCTTTGCCTAGTAGGTCATCAGAAATGTGTGTGATATTCAGGCAAGACTTCCTGGAGGAAGCTGACCCAGAAAGAGTTCAAAAGAATGAGAGGAAGTTCTAATGAGGGGAGAGAGGAGGGCTTGATCCCAAAATAAAAAGAATTCTCTAACACACAGGATTAAAGATTTGGAAATCAAGCAACAGAAATATACCCATAAGCCAGAATAACTTTGACATCTAGACTCAGAGCTGAATGACCCCCTAACGATGGAAATGCTGGGCAATCAATTCATAGAGGAGTTCTTAGGGAACAGAAACATTTATTCTCTTCACTGAGACCTTGTCATGTTTTTAGAATCTAGTATTCTTTGAAACTGCTGTCAAAGGGGAAGTTAAACATAAGATACAGAGTCAAGCCTCCCCAGGGCACATTAACCCTTTCTTTGCAATACTGTTAACTATAACACTTAAATCCTGGCCCAAATAGAGCTCTGCCTGGGTGCAGCCTCAGCTCCTTGCTGAGCACTAAGAGGAAATCCCAGCTCCCAGTACCTTTCCCTAGTGAGTCAGCCTCCCAGGAAGCAATGAACCAGCCAGTTCTGCTTTAGCTGGTTGCCCTTGAAGTCCTGAATTTATGATTAGAGATTATTTCTGGTGGCTTCTCTGCTCATCAATAAGCTGCATTTCTCCCTTTCACTGGAGTGTGTGGTTCCTCCAACCTGCAATTCGCCTTCAGGATGTCATCAACTAGAAGGCATTTAGTTTAAATGAGGAAACTTAGTAAGAAAAAAATTAACAATCATAACTTGTTTGATAATAATTTCCCCATTATGCTCCTTATGTAAATATTATGCTTACTTTGACTTTCTATAATTAGATGAAGTTGAATTTTTAAAAATATGCTTTTAATTAAAAGGCAAATAGCGATTATAACATGGAAACATTTTCTCTGTGATCTTACCTCATGGACTTGATACATTTACTTCTGCAAAACAGTGTTTTCTCCATCAAATTGGGGTTAGTTTAATCGCAGAACTTTAACAGTAAAACAGTCGTGCTCTTGGTGATAGAAGTAGGATTTCCAAGACCAAGTTGATGATGTACAGCTGAAGAAGGAAAAGCATTCAGGGTCCCCTTAAGATGACAACTGTGCATGTCTCTCCCTGGTAGCTACCAAAGAACTGTGGGTCCAGTGTTGGCTGTCACCCAAGACTCAAAGGAAATAAGCAATCTCAACTTTTACATGAAATGCCCCATTTCTTAGAGACTGTCAGCCAATAAACATGAACATAATAGTAACAACAGCAAATTAAAGAAAATAGAAAAAAGCGTGGGCCTTTAGTTTGTCTCCTCTGCAAAGAGGTAAGAATAAAGTTCCAGGAAACACAGAAGAACTCTCTTTAGAGGTCACCAGGGAAGCTTCACAAAGGCAAGACCACTGGACCTAAATTCAGAAGGACAAATAGTTGAAAACTCTCAAAAAAAAACCCAGAATATCCAAAGGAATCCTGGTTAACAACAGCAAACCAGGTGGCATCCAATCTCAGATCTGAAGTTGTGTTAGAAAGCTACAGTGTTGAAAGCAGTATGGCGCCAGCACAGAAACAGATGTGCAGATCAACAGAACACAGCAGCTTTGACATCTAAGCTCAGAGCCGAACTTCTATGGACCCCGTAACTATGGAAATTTTGCTTGGTGATTGATTCATAGAGAAGTTCTTAGGGAACTTAGGGAACCTTCAGTGAGACCTTATAATTTTTTAGAATCTAACATTTTTTAGAAATAGTACCACCTATTTGATCTTTGACAAAGGGACCAAAAACATACGCTGGAGGTAAGATAGCCTCTTCACGAATGCTACTGGGACAACTGGCCATCCACATGCAGAAGATTAAATCTAGACTCATATCTCTCAACATGTACTAACCTAAAATCAAAATGGGTCAAAGATCTAAATATTAAAACAGAAACAATCTCCTGAAAGATAAAATAGTTAACACGACTGAAGACAAAGGCGTAGACAAGGACCTTCTGAACAGAGCTTCGCTGACAGAGGAAACAATATCAAATACCAACAAATGAGATCACACCAAATTAAAAAGCTTCTTCCCAGCAATGGAAATAACCAGCAGAGTAATAGACAGCCTACAGAATGGAAAAAATTGTTGGCTAGCCCTCTGAGGACAAATAATCCAGCATATAGAAAGAATTAAAAAACTAACTCCTCCCAAAATAAAATATCCAATCAAAAATGGGCAACTAAAATCAGTAGCTACTTCTCAGAAAAAGTACAAATGACCAATAAATTGTTTATTGTGAGTCATTAAAACAACACTGACATTTTTATTTTAAGCCAAAAAGAATGACTATCATCAAGAACTCAAACATAACCAATGTTCTCAAGGCTGAAGGAGAAAAGGAATGCCTCTACACTGTTTGTAGGAATGTTAACTAACATAGCCATTATGGGAATCAGTGTGGAGATTTCCCAAAAAATAAACTTAGAAAATCCATTTGACTAAGGTTTTACCTTTGTAGGTAAAAAAAGTTAAATGCATTATATTCTAGTGCTATATGCCTACCCATGTTTGTAGCAGAATAATTTATGATTGCTAAATCTTAGAAGCAGTTTATTTGTCCATTAACAGATGAATAAAGACTATGTGGCATTTAAATACATTTGGAGTACTACACTGCCATAAAGAAGGATATAATGACTTGTATCATTTGTAGGAAAATGGATGCCCCTGGAGACCACAATGTTAAGTGAAATCAATTATACACAGAAACCTTAGTATTACATCAACTTCTCTAATAAGAGAAAGCCAAGATACAAATAAATGTCAAAACAAAAGATAAGATAAATCCTTTTGAAGGAAGAAGGAGAAGGAGAAGAGAGAAAATAAATAAAAAAGAATCAAGATATTATGGGTGCATGTGCCAACTACCCACAAAGCAGGTCATCATTATGGAATGCAAACATGTCTGAATATGTACTAAATGTGTACATAGAGCACCAGTGAGCATCGAAGGGGGAAGAACTGTGGAAGAGCATGGTCTTCAGGAGGATTTTAAGAAGTTTGGAAAGCATGAGTTAAGGTGTTGTTGTTGTTGTTGTTATTGTTGTTGTTTGTGTAGGGCCTAACTACACAGCTTGGACTCATAGTGATCCTCCTGATTTCTGCCTCCTTAGTTCTGGGATTACAGGTGCATGCCAGCATGCCCAGACTCCATCAAACACTCAGCATACCTGGGGGCAGGGCTGGTGTGGCCTGTGATGCCAGGGATCAAACCCTGGCCCTTGCGCTTACCTAAGCAAGCGATTAGTCGGCTGAGCTATATCGCCAGCCATGGAAAGCATGAGTTAGTGGAGACCTCGTTGAGAAAAGGTCATTATATACCTGGTTAATGCATCTAGGCTTTCCTTAGGCTTTAGAGCACTTTGGAAAAACACACGGGAACAGTGTTTCAGTGTAATTTTTTTATTGATTTCTTGTTTTTGTTGTAGTGCACTTGTCTCTCTGATCATAGGAGAATAGATGGGGGGAATTTGGGGAAAACAATTATAAAACTTTTTCAGTGGTCTAGGAAGAAAATAATGTGATATAGTGGAAGAGATCCTTGAGAAAGACTCAGGAAATAAGCACGTAGAGTCCATGACAGATTGAAAGAGAAGGTAACGCCAACGAGGGAGGAAGAAACTAAAATGACTTTTAGGCTTGAGAAAATAGTGGGACTGTTTAACAAAAAGAGGAAGTAAAAGCATGAAGGGAAAAATATTTTGAAGGAAAGTTGATGATTCCAACTTGGCATACACATTGAGGTCACTTTGATGAAGAAACAAGGTTTGAACTTAGAGGCGACGATGGGCAGAGATGCACTGACTTAGCAGTGACTGGGTAGCGGCACGTAAGGTCTTTCAGGGAGTGGATGGAGTGACAAGGTAAGGTAAAGGGAGTCACATGCAGCACAGATGTCTGCAAGGGAGACTTAAACAGTGTCAGAGAGGCCCCAACATGCAGAGCAGCATAGGACTGGAAGCCTGTGGCACTGTGCCGCCCCGCCTTGGTGATGTGTAGGAGACACTGGCTGCTAAAGACTTTATGATCTTCAATATGACAGATTCTTCCAGCTCTGACTTTTCACAGGCTGTTCTTTTTCTTTAAGATTGTTCTGCCACCTCACCTAGAGAAGATCCGAGACAGATTGGCTGAAAACATCCATGAGCTTTGGGGAATGAACAAAATAGAGCTTGGCTGGACTTTCGGCAAGGTATATAGTTCAATGCCCAGCCCAAAGTGGGGACTTGGATTGCCCTGTCACTGAAAAGGGTGTTTCAGACACTTATACAAGTGTGGGAACTTCGTGAGCCCTCTTCCTGCCACCTGCCTACCTTCTCTTATTATTTATCTGCAGCCAGGAACCTGTGGCTTTCAGATGTATCACTAAGATTAATAGACACTCAGAGTAGGTTAGGGAATTTCTTTCACTAGAAAATATTTTTAAATGAAATGTAAATTGACTTTGTTCTGTGATAAGTATAAGGTCATGTCTGAAGGCAGAAGGACAGGTGAGTTCTGAATCTTCCTGTGACCCTGACACTCTCAAATGATACCTACCCACTTAGCTATAGAAAAAGTCCCTGCACTCTGACATTTATGTATGAATAGAGCTACCATAAAAGATTGTCCTTCTGTATGGCCACCCCTCTGTTTTGTGCTTGTGTAATAGCACAGAGCACTCCATTAGAAAACTCAGAACTGGAATTTTACACATATACCTATGAATATTTCATTCTACTTCCATTCCTATTAAATTGTTCTCTTCATGAGCCTGAGAACTCCTCATATCTAGTGCAGCACTTGAATGACGTTCATTTGCTTGAATGAATGAATGAATGAATGAATGAATGAATGAATGAATGAAGTGAATGAATGAATGACTTGATGTTTGCATCCACACTGTTCAGTACAATAACCATGAGATACATGTAGCTACTGAGCCTTGAATGCTAGTCTGGATTGAGATTTGCTGTCACTATAAAATACACCCTAAACTTGGGACACTTAGTAGGAAAACATAATATAGAATATCTTCTAAACTTTCTTATATGGATTACTTAAATTTTCTTATATTATCACTAAGATAGTAACTTGCATATGCATGGTTAAATAAAATACATTGTTAATATTAGTATCACCTGTTTCTAATTGCTTTTCTAGTGTGACTAACTAGAAAATTTGAAGTTACAAATGCAGTTCACATCTATGTCCAATTTTACATTTCTGTTGAACAGTGGTCAGGCTTCTGTAGTCCTTTATTACTGAAGAATTGTACCCTTAAGTGCCATTATAGTGACTTAAGTAGCACCATGGCAACCATGTATACAGTTGCTTCTTTAAAAAGTACATTCTGAGTGCAGACACCTGTGTAGAAACAAATCTGTGGAGCAGAAGCCACTGTGCCTTGAGACTTCACCTCCATTACTGGAGAGAAGATCATCTGCTCCCTATCAGCAAGTTGCTACCTTTGTCTTACCTGATATGTATTGCCTGGGTCCTATTTCAAAGTGTATTCATTTCTGTTTTCCAGTGCAGTGCCAGCTGTCAAAACTTAATCTATATTTTTTCTTCTATTGTCACCTAGGTACGAGATGACAATAAAAGACAACACCCCTGCCTTGTGGAATTTTCAAAGCTCCCTGAAACTGAGAAGAATTATAATCTACAAATGTCAACTGAAACCTTAAAGTGAGTGTTTAATTGAATTGAGATTGGACTAAACAGTGAGTGGATGATTTAATGCATTATAACTAAACTGAAAAGATATGTCACTCTTCCCTAAAAACATGACACATGCTGATAAATTAGAGGGGATGGTGATCATTCATGTTACAAGAGCATCTAGCAAAGCAAATAACCAATCTACTATTATTATTTAGCATACATATTTCTGTAGAGTGCATTTGCTATTTTCTAGAAACAGGGAAATGCTGTGGGAGGCAAAAAAAAGAAGAGAAACAAAAGACCAAGTGTCTCTTGAAATTCACATTAAATCAAGATATAAAAAAGATAAACCATTTGTGAAAGCCAATGGGAAACAGTCCGATTCACTAAAATTCCATTTAAAACTACTTATAAGGGCTGGCCAGACAGCTCAGCAGACTAAAGCACCTGTTTAGACAGGCACAGGGACCAGGATTCAATCCCCAGCCTGCAGTGCTGGCCCCACCCCCAGGGCGTGTTAAGACCAGGATTGAGACTGGACATGATGGTGCATGCCTGTAATCCCAGTGCTTGGTAGGCTGAAAACTATTGACATCAAGAGAAAACTATAGGGCTGGTAAGATAGCTCAGTGGTCTAAAGTGCCTGCTTAGGCAAACTTAGGCAAGCATGCAAGGATCTCGGTTCGATCCCCAGCACCACATGCCATGCCAGCCCTGCCCCCAGGGTAGGCTGAGCTGACCTTAAAAAAAGAAAAAAAGAAATAAAGGAAAACATTTTTTTAAAAAAAG
The DNA here is from genome assembly GCA_002564285.1 of Tympanoctomys barrerae. Taxonomy (NCBI): domain Eukaryota; kingdom Metazoa; phylum Chordata; class Mammalia; order Rodentia; family Octodontidae; genus Tympanoctomys; species Tympanoctomys barrerae. The sequence goes on along the minus strand of NDGN011517494.1, from coordinate 5,056 downwards.
AGAGAAAACTACAAGTCTGATCTGTGTAGTGAGACCCTGTACACCCTGTATTAAATATTTTTTAAAACCCTACTTATATCTCCCTGTGATCCCTGCCATGTACTGTCCCGAATTAGCGTCTCTCCTTTTGAATTCCTTTTGTGTTTGTTACCTGTTCTGTCTTTATAGTTCCCTGTTCTCTGACAGTGCAGAGCAGTCTAGCATTTGTTGATATAATAGTGTGTGAAAGATGCTGTCTTGTAGGCTCACCTAAATGATATCTTCAATTACACTGGTGCTTCTTGAGGGACAAGCTTTGTACCTCTCAGTGTCAAGCCCAAATTAAGGAACTAGATGAGCAGCACACAACAAATATTTGCTGGCTCGTGGATCTGGAATTAGGATTCTAACTGCTCTATGAAATTATAAAACAGATATATTTCAAAATGAATTCGTAAACTGGAAAAATATTCCCAAGAGGGACGATTAAGAAGCCTCCCTTTCATGTTCTTGTGTTGCTATCATCTAATCACAAGCGGGCAACTTATGGCCCATGGCGCAGTCACACAAGCTACATGTTTCTATAAATAAATTTTATTGTAAAAATGCCAAATTCATTGGTTGATGGATATATTATCAGAAGCCACAGATAATACTGTTTTTGCTCTCTACTGGTAGAGTTGAGTAGTTGTGACAAAGACCTAAGGTTTATAAGGTCCAAAGTGTGTATTGTCTGGTCCTTTACAGAAAGTCGCTATCAACATGTGCCCTGAGTGAAGGGCTGTTGTCTAGCTCAGCTGCAGGTCATGGCTCTGTCCTTTACCTTACAGTTGACACTAGTCTTCTTCCTCTGTTGTGTCGCAGAACTCTCCTGGCCCTTGGCTGCCACATCGCTCACGTTAACCCAGCTGCTGAGGAGGACCTCAAGAAGGTCAAACTGCCCAAAAAGTAGGTGCCTTCGTACCAGCTCAAAGCTTTATGCTTCAGCTTAAATATCTAAGCTGAGAGGGTGGGAGGCCTACACTCAAAGCCAGGTGATGGTCTAGATACGGCTGGACTCAGCTAACAAGTCTAACATCTTCCATTCATATACACAGCGGTGAGACCCTTGCACAGAGTCTGCTAAATGAGGGAAATATCCTTCTATTTAGACCTAACACCACCATTGTTAGTTGTGATCTAAAGGATGTGGAGACATCAGATGGGTGTGTTATACTTGGTTGTATTTGGTTTGCAGTTGGCAAAGGATTATGAAATGGTTCATAGACACAACAACAATTCAGTCCTCTAGCATTGGACCAACCTTATAAATGTTTTGTGGAAACAGATGTCTCCACCAAGATTTCATTTGATCCCTACGTCATTGTCCCTCCCATCCCCACACTCAGAATCACACATCCTCCCATACTCTGACAGTTGCCCACTAGTGCCTTCACCAACTCTGGCTTCCCTCAATTGATCCAATGTATGCCAACCTCGAGTACACACACACACACACACACACACACACGGTCATAGTTACATTGGAACCAAGGCAGTGTCAGCTTTAATCAAATGCTCGTCTTCTCTGTCTTTCTTTTCAAGCTCCCAGGTGCCAAGCTCCATTCTTACACCTGATGCAAAGCTCCTGATGCAAAGAAAAGCATGTTTGAGAGATGGCTAGTGCATCCTAATTACCCAGGAGCAGGCATTCTGAGAAGACAGATTCAGAGCCCTGTCTTATGCCTACAGCACACTCTATATTTCATGCTGCTCAGATTGAATATAATAATTCCTGGTCTAGCAGTTTAGGTTCTGGCCAACATCTGGGGTGATGGGCATTCCTGGACTCACATTTGCACATGGCTGTGATCTGCTGCACTCCAGTGAGTCACTTCACAGTGTGCCCTGCCCTCTCCACTCATATGATCTATCTGCTGGATGCTGCTAAGTTCTTCCATGTCTTTACATTACCTGTCAGGTTACAAACATCTGAGACTATGGCTTCAGAACTGGACAGTTAACTGGCACTATGGTCACTTTGAGCTCACAATTTCTGTATGGTCATAATTTTTTTGTTTTGTTTTACCTTCAGAACAAAAGCTTTAGCTTTCTAAGACTGAGTGACCATTCTTTGCTGACTTATTTTTCAAAAAATAATGACTCGAGCTCTAGTCTTTTCTGATCTGGTTTTAACATTTTGTGTTCTTGAATAGGATGAAGACCCTTCCACAGTAATGTCATAAAATGGTGAATGTGCCCATCATTCATAGGATATACATAGTTTTCTTAGAAATAAGGATGGCTTTGCAATTATCATCTACTTTTCCAACAGTCTCCTTTAAAATCTCTGCCATTGGGTCTGGAGATATAGCTTGTGTAAAGCACCTGCCAAGTATATGTGAAATCTGTGCTATGCATTGGCTAAGACAATGGTAGAGTAAAAGCTTCCTTTATGGACATGAAATAGAATTCAACAATCTACTACCAAAGAGGGAAACTTCTGACTACAGCTTCAGTTCCCTTGAGGTGATCTTGATCTAAAATCTGGAATAAGAAAATCACACAGACCTGTTAAAATGTGTGTGTCCTTTTACACATGCTTGTAGCTACATGATGACCAATGGCTATAAGCCAGCGCCTTTGGATTTGTCTGATGTGAAGCTGTTACCTCCTCAAGAAATTTTAGTGGATAAGCTGGCAGAAAATGCACATAATGTTTGGGCAAAAGACAGAATAAAACAAGGATGGACCTATGGTATTCAACAGGTAAGAGGCACTGGCTCAGACATGCTGGAAAAATTAGGGGATGTGATCATCCATCAAAATGCCATTTGCTTCAGAGGGTGTTATTTTGGAAGATAAAAGTTGCCCTTGCACTCCATCTCTCATTCTGCAGTGTTTTTATTATTTATAGAATCATGGGCTGAATGGAATTTGTAATGGTCACATTGACAGTGACTCTGGGCATAATTCCAATTTTGTAGAAATGGACGTTTACCCTTCCCTGTGTTAAGGATTGACTCACATTTTGTACCACTTTGTATAGGCATACACCAGCTGCATTAGTTCATTCTCCCACGTGCCACATTCCAGAGAGTTGAGCATTCATGTCACTCTCCAAGGTCAATAGAAAGCTCACACAAATTAATGTCACATATTAGCAGTTTTTCCAGGTTGGCCCAAATATCACCTGTGAGTGTGAAAAGAGAAAACTCCTAGGAAGGGAGCAAACCACAGTGGCTTGAAGTCTGTGCTCCATTACCTCATTCTATTGAGGCAGAGATTCCTGCGGGTAGCTCTTAGCTGCTACAGAAAGCAACCAAACAGCCAAGCCAAGCAAAGACAAGGCATTGGGCAGAGATTGAAACTAAGGCTCAGCACCAAGCCTCTGACATACCTCTTTCCTTAAAATACTTCTCCCATCTTACTTATCAGCAGTGGTAGGGGGAATATCAGGAAAGTTGGTGTGGACATGAGTCAATTCATATCTGAACCTCCAAATTTGCATGCTTTTGGAAGCCAGAAAGAGTGCAACTGTAGAAACCATGGAGACTGATTTAAACAGCATGTAGGGAATTTGAGTGACTTTTTCTGCAGCTGTACCTTTAAGGAACTGAGGAGGATTCTACTTGAGATGTGTGTCTTTTGCAGTGAAACAGAAATATTCTAGCTCTGCTACCTTTCTCTATAAAGACTTCTTTAGAGGCTGGTGAATGGAAGTGGCTCTTTATGGTTTGAATGGTGGCATGAGTTTCCATAAGATAATATTTATGCAAATCCCACCTGCTGTGCCTTGGCAAGGGAGGTTTACTGGCCAGGTTAATGGCACTTCTTTTTATTTGCAGCCTGGCATTGTTAATATGTGCTTCTTTAATGTCAGCTTTGAGCATTAGTAAAATTTATTTCCATTTATGCTCATCCATCCTGCAGAGGGACAGCAAATAGGTGCTCAGGAAAGGGCTAATAGACTAGCAAGAGGCAGCCAGGAGCTTGTGAGTAGGATGAGCTGCTTGTAAACTGAAATGTGTTTTCTTGGCACCTTTCTCCTTGGGCTTTCTATAGGATTTGAAGAACAAAAGAAATCCTCGTCTGGTGCCATATGCATTGCTGGATGAGCGTACCAAGAAGTCAAACAGGGACAGCCTGCGGGAAGCCATCCGGACGTTCGTTGGCTATGGGTATAACATTGAGCCGTCAGACCAAGAACTTGGTAATGAGACTGGAGGGTGCACTCACTATAGCCCCAATTTACTAAACAGAGCCTATTCTGATGAAATACTAATTTTATTTTTTTAAACATTTATTTATTTATTTATTAGAGAGAGAGAAAGAGAGAGAGAGAGAGAGAGAGAGTGTGTGTGTGTGTGTGTGTGTGTGTAGCCAGCTCAGCCCACCAGGGGGCGGGGCTGGCTGG
>NDGN011517448.1:2403-15650 GCA_002564285.1 Tympanoctomys barrerae | reverse complement strand
ACTCGCCACAATGCCCAGTCTCAATTGCCATCTCATCAAACCCCAGGGGCGGGGCCAGCATGGCAGGCCCAGGGATGGAACCTCTGGCCCCTGCGCCTGCTTGCGGGTGCTTTAATCCACTGAGCTATTTGGCTGGCCCTCAGATTTCTATATATTCTTTCTATTTTATTCTTATTATTTATTTCAACACCTAGTTTTTAATTTTAAAAATATTTTATTTTTCCTCTCTGCATTTTTAAAAAAATCACAGAATCAGAATGGCCTTTAGCAGTAACCTTGGCAAACATACAATGTACACTGGGACGTTTCACTGTTTTCAGAGCATTTTTACACTCATGACTTTGAGAGGTCAGCGCTCCCCAAGTCTATGTTCTAGATGAGGACATTGAGGTACAGAAAGTCTAGTAGTGAATCTTGCATTTTAGTTCCCAGAATTGAATGCACATTAGAATCAACTGGAGAATTCTTTGCAATTCTAATACCCACCAGAGTTGCCTTAAATACCCATAAAATCAGAACATTTAAAGATAGAGCCAGAGGTCTGTGCATATTTAGGCTTCCCCAGGTTGCGATGTTCAATTAAGCTCAAGAGCTTCTTAGAAGCTGGTCTACCCAGGTCCTGGGTTTTCTGGATTCAAGCAAAATATTTGAGTTTTTCCTTTGCAATGAACGGAATTTTCTAGGAGATTGGAACACATAGGAATTTATTGTTTTATCAGCTTGCCCTCGTATATCATAGTGCTTTACTCCTGCACACCATTTCTGTGCGCCTTATCTGTCTCTCACTATTTATAGGAATGGAATATACAAGGATTTGAGGTAGGAAATGATAGGAAACTTACAGGTCAAGTCAAGAATCAATCTCAACTGACCTCAGTGATGTTGATTGAGGAGGACTGCTTAGTAAGGCTTAATATGGACATAAAATTTTGTCTTCAAATCTAAACTAACACCAAGTCCTGGGTGTTGTTGGGGAACCTATATTGCTTGAATAATTATTTTTCTAAAGTCTCTAAGTATGGTTTGTTAATCAAAATATCATTTTTTTTTTGTAAGAGCTCTCAAGTTGTTAACTAGAGTAAGTGGACTGGACTGTAAATACTGGCCAACTCTTCTCTCGACACTGTTTCAGATGCTGACCTTCACAATCAATTAGGTTTAATTCACAGCAAAACTCCAGAAGAAATTTGGGAAGAAAACCTGGCACTATGCCACCTGCCTAGGGAGGCCAGCGTATGTCACGATCAGGCACTAGCAGTATCTAAAGTTAAGTACAACAAGTGCCTGTGAACATGTGTACTATATTCAAAGCGCTTCTCAGCTCTACCTGGCTTGGCTGTTCAGTCATCAAATGCAGGTCTTCAGAGAGTTCCCATTGGTGATTGTTTGGTCCTGCTAGCTTTACATTGTCACTTTTTCAAACATGATCCCAGACGACCTTCATTTATAGTAAAGGATGTATACTTGATAAAGCAGAGTAGGTGCCCAATTCTAGGGTTATTTGCATTCAAATCACAACCTTAGATCAAAACAATAAAACCCCAAATTGTGACACTTAAGGTACTAGCCTAATCACAAGACATATTTGGAAATAACAGAATTTTGAGTCTGATTCCTTGGAAACACGACACAGCCCACCTACTCCCTTCACATGAGCCTAGGCCCTGGACTGGCATTGTCAGACCATTCATAGACCGCCAGGATTAGCTACCCAGGGGATTCTTGTCATGTACAGCATAAGAATCTCATAGAATAAACTGCGGCTAAGGAAAAGAAAATTTGCTTATAATGACGATATGGATCCTGGGAAATGAGCCTTGGCCAGGAGAAAGAAGTGGGAGTGTATGCCCCAGGGGAAAGAACTTCTGCTTGCAAGTAGCCTGGCAAGGGTCAGCAGATAAGAACATGTGAAATCACTCAGGTTTTCCTTAGTGAAGCTTATATTAAAAATCAACACCATGAGAATTAATGTCATAGAAGTTAGGATAAAGATTACCTCTGGGGAAAGAGCTATAATACATTGAAAAAAGACTAGCAGGAGACATCTAAAGTAGAGCAATGTTTTGTTTATTATTCAGTAGTGTGTGTGTTTTCTTATTATTCTTTATGCAATGAATGTTTTATGTGTTCCTTTTTATATTTGCATTATTTTACAATTCATAAGAAAGATATTAAACTGGACTATAAAGTACAAAATTTTTTTCTTCCATTTAGTTCATATTGTTTATTGTTTGTTTCCACTTGATTTGTATGTGCATGAATTGTCAAATAATTCCATTAACTTATAATATCTTTAGTTTGAAGTTTCCAAACTTTATCTTTGAAACGCAGGGAAAATTTCCTGTAGGGGCAAAGGCAGAGAGAAAAAAAAAGCCTTTTCTTTCTCGTCATAGCCATTTCTGAAAAGAAGAAATCCCGAGAGACACACACAGTGGCAGTTCTGCTGACACAAAAGCACTTGCTGGAAGAGGAGACTGGGTAGCAGAAAAATGTCACTTAAATTTCTTCCTATCCAGTTTTCCAAGCATTTTTCCTGGGAAGTATTCCATTATCTGACCTTTTGTTCAGAGACTTCGTCCTTCCCCCGGTGCTGCAGATTTTAACCCCAATTATGCCTGCAAAAGCCATTTGTGGAGTTGGCTGGAAGATTCTGCCAGAAAGGGGGCGCGTGGATCCTGCAAGGCTGGGATAGGCTCCTGAAGCTGGCTGCTCCCCTAGTTCTTTTCCTTGGGAATGGCCTCAAAAATAAATGCCTTTGCCAGGGCCTGTTACATTTGTACACAGAGAACTTTTTCCATTATATGTGGGAGTCCTCAGGCCATCTAATACTGAAAATAGTAACAATAATAAAAAATAATTAAGTTAGCACAAACAAGTAGTCTTATAATTAGTGTTGTAACACATTGCTAGTCTGCTGGTGTGTCCCTAGAAGTGACAAGTAGAATTCATTAGTCCATGGAGCACTAAAATTGAAATTTGGAAAGGAATCTAGGAGAAATAATGTTCTTTTTGTTTTGTAAAGGAGATCACTAGAAGAAAATGGAAGAGATACGGAGCTATATTTAAAAAATATATACACATATGTGAACACATACATATGCATATATTGTCTTTAATGATTGGAGAGACCTAATAGCCATTTCATAGCAACTTGCTTTACTTCTTAATTTTCTAAACTTAATGAGATGCAAAAATCTGATTTAGTACCTCAGAGAGTTGGATTTATTCTTACTCATTAATTTTGGCGGTGTTAATTAACCTTATGATCCTTTACAAAGTAACCATGTAGAAACATTATTAATAGGGACTGTAGTATCGAAGCTGATAATTTAACCAGAAACTGTGTGAGGTTGAATTTGGTACCGCAGGCTGGCAAAGTTTTCCTTGTGGCTGTATTTGTATATTCCATTTTGTCTGGGAGAGGCCAGAGTTTTTCTTTAAGTCAGAGGATTAAGTACTTACAGGACTTTTTAGGATCAGGATTGCCCAACCAACCACTGGAGAAAAATTAGACATTTAAAGCTGCGGATGTTTTAAGTAAGCCTAAGGGATGAAGCACCCCCTGGATCAGAATGTTGCCGAAGTGCAGACTCACATGCACTTTGCCAGACTTACCATGGGGTGGCGCTCTAAGGCCCAGCTTTGCCCGCCTGGTCTGGTTTGCTCTAATGCAGGCAGCGGCAAAGGAATCCTTTCAGTACTTATACTTAAGCCCCTTCTCACCAAACGTGTAAATTATTTACATTAAAATCCCACTGACCGTCAGGGCTGATGAAAATCACAAAGTAATTAGAAGTCGGTTGGACATATACAGCACACATTGCTGTCTCAAGTGTGTTTATACAGGTGAGAGAAACGGAGGTTTGGGGAAAGAGTGGTAGCGGTTTGAGTGATTTTAATAGTTTGATTCTTTTTTCCTAAAAATATAAAAAACCCGCTCATTTCTAAACTCCAAGAGATTCACTTTAACCTTTAAACAAGTTATGCCGTATAATACACTTTTAAAATCCAACGACTCAAAGTTATTATTGAAGGCAGAGTTAATGTATCTTTTTATTAAGAAAAGAAAGAAAGTGACTATATTTTAGATGAATGAATTCAAGGCAGAATTTTTTAGTTTAGCACCTTGGACTACGTTCTAAAAGCATTAAAAAATTAAAAATTAAAATAAAATAAAGTCATAGAATAAACTACAAAGGAAACCCTATTCCTCAAATGATTTCAGTCATTTTTATTGTTTAACTAGGTGGGTATATTTGTCTTGCAAAGGAGAAAAAATAACATTCCTTTTCGAAGGGGAAGAATCAAGAGGGTAGGATTCACAGCTACAGAAATATATGATTTATTTTATTTATTTAAATCTTGCACTTATTTATTGGTACAGGGTCTCGCTCTGCAGCTCGGACTCCTAGTGATCCTCCTGCCTCATCCTCCACATAGCTGGGATTACAGGTGTGGCCCGACACCCCTGGTTTCACACGGTGCGCCTGGTTTAGGGGCCCACACGGTGTGTAGTACGGGGGGGGGGATGGAACACAGGTCTTTGTGTTTGCCCGGCAGGCACTTAGACCACTGAGTTATCTCCCCAGCCCATGTCATATTTTTCTGGCGAAACTGGGGATTGAACTCAGAGCCTTGCACTTACCAGGCAAGCACTTATTCTACTGAGCTGTCTCCCCAGCCTCCCATGTCATATTTTTTTCATGTCATATTTTTTAAAGTGCGGTCTTCTTAAAGATAGTGATAAGGCCAATCACCGTTATCTTCCATTGGTGAAGAAAAAAGTCTTGTATATGCAAAATTAGGATTCCATCATATCTAACATTTCTTATCTAACTCATTTTATTTAAATCTCCTATCATGGGTGTTTCCCCAAAGTACTGAAGGCTGTTAGAAAATCTGATTGTTGATGGCTATGTCATAATTGCTGTAATAATTTGCTCATTAATCATTATGCTGGTTTTTTTTTTCAAACTGTAATGGTTTGACAATTATAGATAAAATTGTTGTGGTGATCTATGTACATTAATTCTTGCTAAGTTACAGTTTAAATTTTTAAAGGAAATTTTTTTCAGTGTAAAACAATATTTCCGATTTTAATTTAAGATTTTGATTGGAAAAAGATTTTTTATATAGATGTAGATAAGTATAAGTTTATATGATATAGACTAATTGGATAAAGAAAAGCATTTTCTTCATGGTCTATATTTTAAATTCCCTAATCAGAGTAAACTGATACCGGAACCATTTAGATTAATTTTGAGATGAGAAATTTCTTGATATATAATTCCTTTAAAAATATGAGATCCACCTCCAGCACTATTGGTTAATATCAGGTTTTATGTACTCGACAGATCTGAAGCATTAAATCTAATATAATTTAAATATTGATATTTTATTTTATCTTCTACAGAAATATTTGGATTTAAAAAGGGAATCAAGAGTTGTGGTGGGGAAAGCATTCAAGCCTCTGACTCTAAGAATTGCTCTCAACTTTGAGAGGATCATTTATTTCATTGTTTGCACTGAAAACAAGCTCCCCACGTGAAATTTGTTAAAGACGGAGGACATTCGTCTCTGCTCTCTAAGTAATTGGTAATAACCCGAAGACAGGAATGATTACCATCATTGAACAAGGAGTTAATCGTACAGTGTCTGATTTCGGATTCTTTTTCTGTATTTGAGCATGAACTTTTCCTTAGATAACCAGGCATGGCCTCTTTTTCTTATACTTTCTTTTTATTACAACACATTTCATGTTTTTCTAGTGGAGAAAACCTTTTCCTTTTGGAAAAAAATCTCCAGTGAGAGAAAATTTTCACAGTGTAAAACTGAATTTTCACCCTTCAGCTAGTCAAACTAGATAATGTTGTCATAAACAGATACGACAACATTCTGTAACTACCTTCACTGAACCAAATTTCAGCTTTACCTTTCCCCCCCTACTTGCTTACATTATTTTAAGTGAACTGTCAGGACAATTTGGAAAATAGGAATATTGGATTCATACATCAAAAGAAGATATTCCTTTGGATAGGGTCCTTTTACACGTGTAGGGCATTTAAAGAGAAAACTACTCCTTGAATGGAGAACTCTACAGAAAAAAACTGAGGCAAGAATAGCTACATCCGTTAGGGTTTTCCTTTCATTATCATTACTAAGGGAAGATAAGCAAAGAGAAATTCTTTAAGCTTCTAGAGAGTGGTGAGCGTCCTGAAGAGGTGCTCTGTACCCAGCCCAGACCCTGGCGCAGGTGGGAGTTTTACACACAGAATTTGGACGGTGAAATAGGTGGGCTGCGGAGGATAGCGCTTCCTGATTCCAACTGTGAATGTCTGTCACTTGGACAATGATCAACGCTGTATTTTCTTAACCCAATATGGATGGAGAATGTGTTTGGATTGTATTGTGTGACAACACCCGCTTCTCTATGAACAGGCCCAAGCAGAGAAAGGGGGAAGGCCTGGCTTTTGCAGGATGAGCCTAACGCATTCAGCTGTTATCACACTTTGCTGATTATAACCACTCGTTTTATGGTTTCTTTTTCAGCTGCTCCCAAAATTCATTGCACTGTCTTCTAGGCTTATTTTTTAATATCCTGTAATTCAAAGTTTTAAGAAAGAAGAGTTGAAGTAGAATCATATCCTGTTTCTCTCCCTTTTTTTTTTCTCATGGGGCAGAAAAGGTTTAAGGTTTGGACACATTTTCCAAACTTCTACCTGGAGAAATGCTTTTGTTTGTTTCTGTAGGGAAGGACTCTGCTGGGAATACATTTACAGGCTTCTTCAGTTGAGAGAGAAATTAGGAAATGAACCTACATATACAAAATTCTGAAATGCAAAAAAAATGTCTTTCTTCAGAGCTTTCATTAAAATATTTCTGTTTTGAGAGTGGCAGAAAGCAGTAGTGCTATTTTGGCATTTGTCATGTTTATCTTCCCTAGGAAAGTATTTGCTGTAAACTCCATTGTCCTAAAACTTGTTCACGGTTACAACTGTGTAGGTGTGTACAATACAGAGCGCTTTCATTCTTAGTAACATCGAAGGGCAAGGGATTCCTTCTGTGCCGTCTCTGAAAATATCTTGATTTCCATCTTAAAAACAACTTATTTCAGGGAAAGGATGTACTACCATTTTTAATAGACTTTTCCCCTGTTAATTTAATCCTCTTAAGAGTCAAGTCTGAGGGAGGACTGGGCCCGAATTACAAGTTTCCATGTGTACGGTTTCACCTGTGTAAGAGTGGTTCTCTTCAGCCATTTTTAAGTCGTTAAAAGCCCCGTATGTAGGTGGCACAGGTGGAAGGACTGCCCATAAATCAGAAGCACTGGGTTTCTTGACTTCATTTAGGGGTAGCTTTACTGTCTGCTGTCACCAGAGCTGTCAGCAGGATGCTTTGAACATCCTAATTGTCAACCAGGACTCAAACGGATCCTTAACTAATTGTTTAGATCAGCTAATCTATATCTGTCCTCTAAAAAGGACAGGCAGCTCTGAACTTCAGAGTATTTTAGATCAAACTCTCCTGGGTCTGAAAATCTTTGTGCGGCTGACCAAGAATCCAGAGACCAAAGGCCTACCTGTGTGTGCAGTCAGAAAGCAGATTGTGTACTGGTAGCCGAGGATCCTATAAACCCTGGCCACTAGCTTGGGCTTCACTCAGACGACTGTGAATCTATAGAAGATTCTATTCGTTGATCAAAAATGTACCAAGAACCCACTAGAGCCGAGAGACAATTCTCTACTGAGTCTACTGCTGCGTTTGCACGCGTACACAATATGGGTGTACTCTTCATTGATACATTCTGAGATATTTATGAGCGTTTACTTGAGTTGAATTTTTAAAAGCATGTCTGCAGCATCGGAGAGGTACACACATGATACACACACAGCATATTACAATACAATACAAAAACTCCCTTCCCATTGCCTCTGCTCAATCAGCTTCCCAAAACAGAGGCAATGCATTATTTAGCCCACATTTGTTATGGCTTAGCTATTTACCAGGCATTGTTTTAAGCACTTTATAGGTGTTAAGTTATTTCATCATACAACAGTCCTACAATGTAGGCACCTTTATTATTTCTACTTTGTGGGAAAACCGATGTATGGAGTCGTTCCTCAATTTGGAGGGATCAGGTATTTATTTCTCTGGTGAATCAACATAGCAGTCAGACTTAAGGAAAGCTTTTGAGGAAATAGGCTTTGAAGTGGAAATTCAGGGCCCCAGGAGCGGGGAGGGATGTTGCTCCTCAGAGGCAGATGGACAAGGAACAGACCTCAGAGGATGGTGGCTTCCGGCGACACAGGCTTGGAGGGAGCCAGAGGCCCGCTTCGCTCAGTGGTAATTCCCAGTCAGACTTTCACTTTCCCCTACTAAGGGGACCAACTAAATGAATTTAGCAAATCTGTAGACGGCTTTTCTTCCTTCCCCTGTCCTCAAACTTGTCGGGTTTTTTTTTTTTTTTTAAATTACTTTACTGACTGCAAACCCAGTTTGTATTTATTATAAAAATACAAAACCCATACAACACACATGCACAAAGGTGAAAAGGAAGTTAAAGCGTTTCTTATTCTGCCTCCCTAGGGTACCTCCTTTCATATTTACAGTGTACAATCTCGGCCTATTACAGTAAGAAAACAGACTCCCACTACACGGTACAATGTGCTCGGAGGCTTTTCCTTTCCCTCCCTTCCCCACCTCTTGGTTGGTGCAGTGAGTGCTTGTCATGTTTCTATCCAACACCATTTTAGCTCAATTTAATGAATACCTCAAATTCAACTAGTTTATGAAACAGGTCCGCTGCTCTTAGAAGTCAGATTCTTTCCCTGTTTCATTTTCATTTTATTTGTTGTGACTTCACGCAGGCCGATTCATCCGTCGCTCACACGGGTGCAGGGTGCAGACGCCCTCGCGTAGCCAAGCATTTGATTGACAGCTTTCAGGGACAAGCGCAGAGCCAACCTCGGAGTAAAGCCTGTCGCCTCGCTTGCCACCAACAGGTGGCGACGGCTACCACATGGATGCTGACGTTCGCACTTAATGACAGCAGGTTTTTTGATATTAACCAGAACTTGATAAGTAAAATGCTATTTATTGTTTTTACATATGTCTTTGAATGCTAAGAAAATTGGACTGCTCTTTACGTGCTCATCTATACTGCTTTCATAACTTGTCTTTTTTTTTGCCCATTTTTTCTACTGAGATGTTCATCTTTCTCATACCATTTATAAATTATCTTTCTATGTAAATGGATTAAAATCTATAAATATGATTAATACTATTCCACACTTTTATTTGTCTTTTGATTTGTTGAATTTTTAGTGGATAAGGGAGATGTATGGAAGTTTTAAGTACTGTAGCCATTTCTATTTTATTCTCTATGATATTTGTTTCTGTATTTAAAAAGACTTCCCTTACCTCAAGATCAGAAAAATGATTCCATGCATTTTCTTTGCTTTTCATTACTTAATTTTTGATACACTTGGTATTTATTTTACTATACGATGTTGGGGGAGAAATTCAATGTTATTTTTTCCTGAAGAGCAAATTGTTTCCATATTACATTTTGGACAATGCTACCTAGCTGTAATGTCTAGAAACACCAATCCGACCCTAGACCGAAATCTTCTGTCTACCGGCATTGATTTCAGGCCAGCTGAATCTCTCCCATTGGAAAGTATTTGATTATCAAGCCACCCTGCTCCAGCATGGTCCACTTTAGTGCTTTTCTCTTTGTGTTTTGTTTTAAAACATTTTATTGAAATTCATTTTTAAACAACCACACAAAAACATTCTTCCTATAACAAGTTAAACAGAACAGCATGGTCTGTACGTAAAGTTAATCAACCTCCTCATTTTGCTGTACTTCTTGTGAAAACAAGTCTCATAGTTTGGTGAATGAATCTTGACACTTTGTCTATGGTTTTCTGACCAAATAACAATGGCAGTAGCAGCACAAGTGACAATAAAGTGTAGTGGGGAAATGTTTATCTAATGCAATGCAAGTCATCCTAAACATTCTTCTTGAATGATGTTTGTCTTTCATAACAAACCTACTAGTAGAAATAATTCTCATCAACATACAGATGAGCCAACTGTGTCAGTGGTAGTCAAGGAATTTACCCAGGTCACAGTAAGTGGCGAAATATGGGTTCAGATCCTCACAGCTGGTATAGAACCTCAGCTCCACCTGTGCTTTTGGCCTCTTCCTGTCTTCCTGGGCTCCTTTTCACCTCTATTAAGAACATAAATTTATACTGTAGTTATTTTTTGAAATCTGCTTTCTTTTTCAAATATATAATGTCTTCCTATGTCAACACACATGTAACTATTTATTTTTTAAGTGTATTTGGTTGTACAGAGTCTCACTACACAGCTCAGACTCATAGTGATTCTCCTGCTTTCAGCCTCCCCAGTGTGGGATTACAGAGGTGCACCACTAAGCCCAGACTCTGGTCAGCTCAGCCTGCCCAGGGGGCGGGGCTGCCATGGCGTGCGGTGCCAGGGATTGAACCGTGGTGCCTGTGCTTGCCTAAGTAGGCGCTTTAGTCCCCTGAGCTAGCGCGCCGGCCCACATGTATCAGTTTTGATATGCCAGCGTTCAGTCAGCTGCACAGTGTTCTACACCATAGTGTAACCTAGCTTAACCATCTCGCTGCTCATGGACATGTATTTGTCTTTCCTGGTCTCTGGGCTACAATGCTTCCATTTGCACTTCTGTGCAAATCTCTTTCAGACTGGTGGTTTTATTTTGGGAAAATAGTTTTTCAGCAGTAGTATTGCTGGTTTTAAGAGTACAAGAGATTTTATTTTATTTTCTATCAGGTTGTTTTTCACAATGGGTATATTAATGAATATGTCCACAGAGAAAGCTTTCCCATGTGCTCTCCTTTCATTCTTTCTTCCCTACGGAAGCTTCCTGTGTGTTCAGTGCTGTTCTTACCACAGGGTGTGACATGCTCCCCGCGCACTCACTCAGGTTCTGCTCTCAAGGGTGGCGGCTTTGGCTCACACTGGAGACCGCTTCCTCCCAACCACCCTGGAGGAGCCCAGCAGCAAACACTGCACAGGAAACACTTTCAAGTTGAATTTAGGACATCTCTCTTCATATCCTGCCCTAGCCTGCAGCACTGCCACCTGTACAACATCCCATTCACATAGGGCACCCTCTCTCCTAAGACTTTGGTGCCACCTCCCCAGGGATTTTATTCTTATAAGTCCCCAGGAAGGATTTTTCAAATGCAGGATGATTTATCTTTATGTTTACTGCGTTTTCTTCCAGAGCCTACCCAAGGAACCTCCTTTCAACCACAATAAGAACATCAGCAACAAATATGGACCATGGTTCTAGTCTTGGTCCATTTGCCATTACTATAATAAAATACCTGAAGTTGGGTAACTTCACAAAGAATGGAAGTCTGGTTATTTTTATCCTTGGAGCTGCAAGCGCCTGGCAGTGGCACTAGCTGAGCTGTGTTGAGGACCTCATGTCAGGGTGCATTCCGGGGTACTCACTCATACCACCATATAGAATGCCAAAGGGGCGGGCCAGGCTTATTCCTTTGTAACAACCCTCTCATGGTAACTAGCTCAGAGCCCTGAATGGACTACTTTAATCCCTCCCATGCACATTGTTCCAGGATTAAAGCACCCATATCTTAAAGACTTCACCTTTTATCCTTGAGGCTGCTGACCAGGTTTCCCACAAACAAACCTTTGGAGGATAGACCACACCTAAACCATAGCAGTTCTCTCCCTCCCCTCTCGCTCCCCCTTTTATCCTTCCTTTCATCTAAGGACTGCTGATTTGGGGAAGCTGAGACTTGAAAAAAACTGGATAATTTTAAAATAAATTTTACATGGAGGATAGCTTTACCTTGTTGTCTAACACCAAGAAATCAGCAGGGTAAAATTGACTGACCATGATCTCAATGCTATCAGTATCTTTATCATTTCCTAATGTTTTTATTTGCCTCATCTTTTTATCCGTAGAGAGGTAATGTTGCTTAGAAGAGCGTGAGTTCTCAGGTCCCCCAGCTGGGCTCCATACCCAACTTTCCACCTTGGGGACGGCAGTTCATCAGCCAAGAAAGTCACACAACTTCACGGGGTACTTTTCACATAATATTGGGTGATGCATGTAGGACATTTTAGGTAATTTAAATCTAGAAAGTAACATTCGTTAAATAAACAAATATTGTTATTATTATTATTGTCTTCTTGGCATCCTATTAGCAGGGGTTATTAACACCAGCTCCAAGATGGATACATTCTGTTCCAAGGTAATGAGGTGCCTAGTTAAATGTTAAAAGGAATTCAGAGCAGCCGCTGCTTCCCGAACTGCAGACTCCTTTTCCTATCATTTCTATTGTAACTTTTATGAGTTACAATACTTCATCTCTGAGGATACATGTCTTCATTGTTTTGTTGGGGTTTGTTTTCTGTTTTCCTGGAAATACTTCTACTAATAGGCAATGGGACAAGAGCATCGTAGCAAATACCAACTGGAGACACAGAAGCTGGTTTACCAGATCAGCAGTGACCTCTTCCAGCCCTCAGCTGTGATCTTAGCTTCTCACAACAACTTAATTTAATGCCTTGAGATTTCCAGTCATTTTCAGGTTAGAAATCCATTGAGGACAGGGATGTGGTTTATAATCTTTGATTTCCACTCAAGGTGAGACATCACAAGAAGGGACTGATTTCTCTACTGAGAGTTCCTACTTAAAACAAGCTACTTTCCAAAAACTCGTCTCCACCAATGATGGTGGCAAAGGTACTGCCGACTTCTCCCTCAGGGTTTTCCTCAAATCCCTGTGACATGATGCCTGACCTTGATCCACAGCCTCTACCACCTTTTTGTGCATCAAGTGTGGATTACCCCATGAATGAATCAGCTTTTCAAGTGCAAACACCGGTGCTGAGAGCAAAGACTTGATTAAGACTGACACTGACAAAAGATCTACAAACTGCTGTACAGTGTTGCAGGTAAATCCTGAGAAGATTTGACTGACCTTGTCAGATATGAAAGTTACATTTTTTTCTATATAGGTCTTGCTTTATCTTGGTCTTAACCATCCAGCAGAAAAGTATAACCACAAAGTATAAAAAGTAAGGCGATATTAATATGCTGAGCTGGGAAAGCTCAAGTCAACAACTTCTGACATTGCAAGTCCTACGGGTAACCCACTACTATTATGGACTACTGGACTATATTGGATTACTTTGCTGAATTCATGCACCTA
>NDGN011517427.1:13450-20901 GCA_002564285.1 Tympanoctomys barrerae | reverse complement strand
TGTGCTTTGCCAAGCTTGCTCCAAGTAGGTGCTTTAGACCACTGAGCCATCTCACCAGCCCCGTGTAGCATTTTCTTCAGATGGCATTTTCTATGTATTTTAAAAATCAGAGAAGTTGGTCTGAGGATCATAACACCAGCCTCAAAATACCTGTAAGCAATTAAGCATACAAATCCATAGATAACGCCATGACTTTCTGATATAGGGAGATAAAATGATGAATGAATTTCAAATCTAAGATTTGATAAATATAAACAATAATTAAGTTTTAGTCACTGAAAATGACTTTGAACCCTTGAACTTAATTCAAATTTAGTTTACTGAAGTTTTTACTATTTTTAATAATTCAATTAAGAAGTCAAGAGGTCCTTTCAGGAATCTTTTCCTCCAGATTATTCAAATGATTGACCTAAGCCTTTAAAGGTTATGGCTGATAATAACTGTAACTGATTCTTAAATACTTAAAACTTGTTAGGAATTACTGTAATCTACCATGTCTTTCAAATGGACAACTACTAAAGGGAATGTTTGATACAAATATTATTGGTCTAGTGTATCTTTTTAAAAAATTTTATTCACTTATTTGGTACAGGGTCGCACTATGCAGCTCGGACTCGTAGTGATCCTCCTGTTTTCAGCCTCCCCAGTGCTGGGATTACAGGTGCATACCACCATGCCTGGACTCAGTCTCCAGCTCAGCATAGGGGTGGGGCTGGCACAGCATGTGGTACTGGGGATCGAACCCCAGTCCCTGCTAGTGTATCTTAATTTACCTTTTTTGTTGCTGCAAAGTATGACAACCTTGATCCAGAAAAATATGACCAAAAAAAAAAAAAAACCAACTTGATTGCCTGGAACACAACTCTTTAAGGAATGACATGAATTACTGTTTGAAATGCATATGAAGAATATATCTCAAATATGTTAAATTTATTCTCCACTACTGCTTGTTAGATATAGATAATGTGATAAATAATAGGCATCATTCAATATTTCAATTTTTCTTTTTGGTATTATTAAGGATTAATCCTAGGACCTTTTCATTGAGCTATGTGACTAGCCTGTATAAAAATCTGAAGGGGCCAGGTGTTTGATCCCTGGGCAGACAGTGCCGGCCCCACCCCCAGGGTGCGCTGAGACAGCAACTGAGACGGGACAATTGAAACTGGATGTGGTGTTACGCCCTGTAATCCCAGCTCTTGAGAGGTTGTAAACAAGAGGATCACTACAAATCTGATCCAGTAGTGATTGCCTGAACATCCTGTAGACCCTTCCCTAAAATACAAAAATCAATAAATAAAAATAAAAATCTGAGGCCAAGGTACTATAAACTGCACAGATTGGGCTTGAACTTGTGATCCTTATTGTCAGATATTATACAGTGATAATTTCTATGAGTTTTCAAAAATTTAAAGATATTTGTTTATACTGATACTAATTTTTGTTACAATAGGACACTCTTTCAAAGTACAGAGTTGCAAGCCAAAAAAAAAAAAATCCTGTAGTTTTTTTGGGATTATATGAATATGTATGTGTTTTTAAAAAAGATACAATTTTTTAAAATATGCTATATAGTAAAATTATGAACACTTAGAAATGGAATTTAATTACAATATTTAATTAAGAAGAAATTTCTCCTATAATAACTAAATATAATTCTTATGTAAGTAAAAGTGAACATAGGAAAGACAGAGAAGAGTAACAGAAAGTCTAAATGCAATTTTTTATCCTCAGGAAAAAATTCAGTAACAGAGTCAGGTGTAGCAATGCATGTGTGAAATCCTGGCACTTGGGAGGCTGAGACAGGATTGCCACGAGATTGAGGCCAGCCTGGCTCTGTACTATGGTTCTAGGCCAGTTTGAACTGCACAGTGAAACTATCTCAAAAAAAAAAAAAAAAAAAAAAGAGAGAGAGAGAAGAGAAAGAAAGAAAATGATCACAAGAATTTCTTTAAATTTTTAAAAACACAACTTAATACTTGAAGTTTGCATGATAAATATGTTAACTCCTAAATGCATTAGTCTTTTTTCCCAGCCACTCTGAAGCAGACAAAAAAAGCACAGGGACTTTTTCTGACAAATTAAGAGAGGAAGTTCTTGTTCTTAACAGAATTTCAGATTCAATTTTCATTGAGCAACATGTATTATTCTAAAATAACAAAAATCTTTATGACTGAGGATTAGATCATTAAAGATATTTAGAAAATGACAAAAGCATATTTGCTTCTAGGACAAAACATTTATAAAACATTTTTTCTAAACTGTATGAATGCTGCATACATTACCTTAAACACCCAAATTTACATTACAACTGTCATATATTATATTATTTAAATATATTAACATAAGAAAAAAATCCTAATACAATGATTCTCAATTTAAACCAAATTAATTTTTCAATAAAATGTTGAAGATCAAATATGTCGAGAATTCTCTCTGAAGGAGTACATATCTCAATATTTCTTTCAAAAGAAGAAAACACTAAGATTATCTTATGTAGCTAAACAAATATACATAAAATATATCATAATCTAAGTCACTTCATTCTACCCTCATTCAAAAGTAAGTATGATATACAGGAGCCTTTAATGTCTGGGGAAATAAGTGGAAAAATAATGTACATTTGTAAGTCAGTGTTCACTTTTACCAGTTTCCTTTACAGAAGCCTTAGAAAACTGCTTTTTGATGATTTAGCAAATAATATTTATTTTTGAAAGAATCTCATTTATTGAGATTGATAATTCCAGGTTTCATTTGCTTTGAAAATGAAAATTGTATTTTCCAATTGCTTCCAATGATAAGTTCTGGAAAAATGTGGTCCAACATCCCAGTGAAATTAAGATTTTAAAAAAATCAGTTGGGCTGGGGAGATAGCTCAGTAGAATAAGCACTTGCCTGGCAAACACAGGGTCCTGAGTTTAATCCCCAGTACTGAAAAAAATCAAGAAGGAAAAAAAAAAAAATCAAGTGGCTTATTCTCTAAATGTTAGAATTTTTTTAATGTTAAATTCAAGACATGATTAAGATTCAAAAACAAATTACTAGAATAATTCTGACCTTAAGAACGAAGTAAATGTATAACATAAATATAAAATTACTCACATCAACTTCCACTTGAAATTTTTTTTTAAATTTTGGTCTATCATAGCTGGAGTATTATAACTAGTCATCATGATGTTTCAAAAATTTCTAGTTGGGGTCGAGGGAGTATCTCAATGGTGACAGAGCATGTGTTTAGGATGCATGAAGTCCTGGGTTTGATCCCCAGCACTTGAAGAAAAAAAAAAAATCTTGTTATTCAGACACCAAGTCACCTGGACCATAGTTAACAATATTCCATTTATTCTGTAGTACTATCATGAAAGAATGGGGCTCGATGGGGCTCAAAATACTACAGAGCAGTCATGTACCTTCTGAATCAACAGAGCACAATAACATTCACCTTATTATTTTAGTCTTAAGGGAATTTTTAATGGAAATTATTTCTCTGAAA
Organism: Tympanoctomys barrerae; assembly: GCA_002564285.1. Classification (NCBI taxonomy): domain Eukaryota; kingdom Metazoa; phylum Chordata; class Mammalia; order Rodentia; family Octodontidae; genus Tympanoctomys; species Tympanoctomys barrerae. The sequence goes on along the minus strand of NDGN011517427.1, from coordinate 17,408 downwards.
ATCTGAGAGAGATATGTCTTAATAGCAACATCTGGTCAATCAAAACAGTGAAACAGTAGTACCAGATACAGAGAGAACAAAAGTATTTTTGGTTTTCAAGTTGCCAAAATGAGCGGAACTATAAAAATAAAATATTCCAAAAAGAACTTAAAAAGTGTTAGTTTATGTTAGTTTAGAAAGCCTGCATGTTAGGCTTCAAAAATTATAAAAGAAAAAATTCTAAAATAGAGTAAGAACCAGGCCTTGGAGTTAACATTTGATTTAAACATTTTTTTTTCTTCCTCCCAATGCCTTCAGGGCAGGTTTGGCTGGCTTGAGTTGTGGGGATCGAACCACAGCAACCTGAGCCTGACTGCTTTGTTGAAGCAGCCACTTAAAAGAACTGAGCTAAGGGGCAGGCCCCCTAAACATTTTTTTATTAGTACATGTTTGTGGCATATAATATTTATTGTGAGGAGTTGGTCCATGTACATGACACATCTTATTCTTTTTAAATCTCCTACATTCTTGCTCCCTTTAGCTCTGTGTATATGCATGTGCATACACATACACATGTGTGCTTACGAACATTCACACAGAAACATACAATAAAAGAAAACCCTTTCACCTGATATACACTAAGTGGAAAAGGTTCTTGTTAGTTTAACAGGTCTGCTTATGTAGCCAAGGAGCTCTCAGAAAAATAAAAATATTTAGTATTCCATATATTTTTTTTAATCATTCAACTAAAGGAGAGATGTACTTTTTCCATGGAAAGATTCTGGGGTGACTTTTTACTTCTCACTTTGTTATTTTTTTTAAAATGCATTTTAGCAGAGTGCAGTTAGAAAATCATTATCTATCTTATTTTATATCACAATCCCGGATTTTTGTACAGCTATAGCGTTAGAACATAACTCCACTTTCTTATTCCTTCTGGATTATAAAGCAGTTCTACAGTTAAATACCAAACTGATGACAATTAAGGGTTACCCTCTATGGTAAGGCATAGAAGTCTTTAGAGGATAAAATTCTCATTTATTGTAAAACTCATACTGTGAAAACATTCTCATACTGTGAAAACTGAGAAAATACATTCCTAAATTGATGTTTCTAGGCAAGAGGAGAAAACTGAGTGTCAAAATGAAATAGAATATTGTTAACTATGGTCTGTAAGATAGACTTTGCCATTCAACTGGTTCAGGTAGGACTAGTATTGCTTACTAGTAAACTTTGGTCAGAAGCCTTTCCTGGGTCAGAAAGGAAGACAAGGAAACTCATTTCTCTACTCTTTCTTTCTTCTGAAAACAAATATTTTTATTTTTAATGTATGAATTCTAACCATTCTAAAACATTATGAAAAAAAAATTTAAAACTCCATTTTTCCAAAGAAAGCTACAATTGCTTCCTCTTGAAAGCTTTAGTTAAAGCCAACAAGGTTATAATTCACTATAACAACACTCACAAAAAAAACAAAGCACAAAATTAAACATAAAGGATACATTGTCTTTTTTTGGTTCTTAACACATATAGCTTCCAAATAGCAAACTCCTGTTTACATTGTAAAGTGAGTAGATTAAAAGCAAGATTAACAAAATGTCTAATACACATCAAATTACAGAATCTATGAATTCAATTCTGTTGGCTATGAAACTCTGCCAGTGGCCATATCGGCCTAGAGTTTTAATATAAATGAGACTAGAAATGACAAGGAATGGGGGAGGGGACTTTCCTTCTTGAATAGTTAAAGAGGGAAATTTTTAGCTAAAATGAATTACATGAAAGAAAAAGAACATGTAAAGTCAGGGTCTACGAAATAATTTGAAAATAAAGTGGAACTTAAAGTAAGAATAGGACCACATATTAAAAGATTTTTAAAAGTTTCTAAACTTCTTTTTAAGGAAACAAAGATATTAACTGTTCCAGAAAAGTATATACTTGCTAAATAAAAATATTTTTTCTTTTCTCACATAGGCTTCTAAATCAATAATCTAAATATTAAATTACACAATCATTAAACTATAAATAAAATGACATAATCATACAGTTGTCATGGAGTGTGTCTGTATGAAGCAATTTAAAATTTTATTAGCATAAATTCTTTAAAATGAGGTCCTGGTTTTTACTAATACAGTGAAGTCAAATTTGGTTGAAAAGCTATTCTATTCAGATTGAAGTTGTTAAAAAAGACTAGTTTTTATCTCAAAAAATTGTTGAAAAGTGAGCATTTCTAGAACTTTCTCTTTTAGAATATGTTTCCAGGAATTTTTCATTAGGAACATTTTAGAAGTTCAGTTATATTAGTCAACTTCATCTTTTTATGTATTTTAAAAATAATATTAAGTAACTTTTTCTGTTTTTATAAAGTGACTCCTAGATAGATCTTAATTTGTAGTTGTGAATTGAAGTTGTTCTGTAAATGTTATTCTAGTCTGATGGAGAAGCAGATAAAAGCAACTGAAAAGCTCTCAAATGTAAAGATTTCCCAACTGGATATATTAATCAAATCCTCCCCCCCAAAAAAAATTCACTTGGAGTAAGAAATAGACACATTTTTTAAAGAAAAATAAACCCATTATTAAGTACAAAGTTTCAGAGTTTCAGCACACAGGTTTAAATGAATATATAGTAGCGATTGTAACCTAGTTCATTACTTGGTCATTGCTCTGACTGATGCCATATTTACGTGTGAGGGCTACTATGAGTCAATAGATGGCAGTCCACCGCCTAATAAAGGAGCTGAAGATGACTAAAATCAGCATCCATATTGTTTTTACTCAAGACTGAATACTGCTTAAATGCATACATTTAGATATTGCTCAGATAGTGATAAAATAATTTAATTATTTAACTTTTATTTTAGATGGATTGATAAATAGGGACATATTATCTATAAGCATAGGAGTGTTACACTTATACCTATATATAATTTCATTAATACTTGAAAATATAAATTGTTAGTTATTTCAATATTATTTTGAAAAATTAACCAGAAATGAAGTTTTCAAATTGAATTTGTTATGCCCACGAAATACTGTAATTATATTCTACAAAAGGAAAATTCACTTTTTTGTTTATTTTTACCCAAAATATTTTTTTTACAATATTCTGGAAAGCTACAATATTAAATAAACTTTCAAATATTTATTATATCTGAAACCAATTATTTCCCTTCGATGACAGTTATATAAAAGAACTTTGCAAATAATGAAAAGAGTAGCACTTTCTATACTTTTGGTTTCAAAACTAGAATTCTCTAAGGAGAAAGCTAAAAGAAATATATTGTCAAATCTATTAGAACATTACTTAAAACATAATGATAAACACCAGTATATGATTACAGAGAGTAGCTCTGTGATCTTGAAAAGTACAAGATATGATCTGATCAAATTTAAACTGTAACGATTTCACTACACTATATTAGGATGAAAAAGTGCTATATAAGCAGAAACATAATATATTCTGATGAATTACATCTGTAACATATATGGTATGTATATATCTTTTGAAATAACACCAAAGATTTTAACAAATTTCTATTTGGGAGATTTAGTTGAGGCATAGTTGAGGAATTATACTTTCTATTGATCTATAAATAAATTAAAAGGTCACAACAAAATGTGAAAATAAACCACTTGATATTATTCTTGATTTTGGGGGGCTATGACAGAATGCTGATATGAGTCTACTGGCTTGCTTTTTATTTATATAAGAAGGGAGGAAGGTATTAAAATGACCTTCCTACATATAAAAACTTTTTAATATGTTAAGATTTTAACATCTATTAATTTGTATATATTACATATATAACTGTACAATTAAAAGAAAATCATCTCTTAACATAACACATTTTATACACTAAAAATGACTAGAAGAGCTATGGTGAATTACTGAAATTATTTAATACTTTGTAATTATTTAAGCTAAAATCATAATAAAAGGAAGCTAGAGAACTAAATAATTTGGCTTTAAGAAAATA
>NDGN011517427.1:950-8450 GCA_002564285.1 Tympanoctomys barrerae | reverse complement strand
ATTTTTTTTATCTTTTTGGTGGTACTAGATATTCAACCCAAGGAGTACTAAGCTACATTCCCAGCCCTTTTCTGTTTTAAATTTTGAGACAGGGTCTTGATAAATTACTTAAGGTGACTTTGATCTTTTGATCTTCCTGCCTCAGCCTACTGAATAGCAGGTACTGCAGGTGCATGCTACCTACCTAACCATATTCGTTATCTCAAATAATAATACTATTTTTTTTTTAAATTCACATCAAAGAATCACAAATCTTTCTGGGGACATCTTGATTGATTCTAGATTACTAATATATGTTAATTTTACAAGTAGTTGCTAATGTAGTAAACAGTGTAATTATCAGTTGTTAGCTAAAGGCAGTGCAAAGTGAAACAAAGTAAGTAAAACAAAGCAGAACACAGCTACAATTAAGAGACTCCAGAGTGAAAATGGCTAGATTCAAATACTGACTCTGCTAGCTACTATTCTGGGCAAGTTACACATTTCTGTGTCAACTTCCTCACTGATAAAATGGGGATAGTAGTCCTCCTGCAATGGACTTTTGTGATGGTGAAAAATACTGTCTTTAGGACAAACATAAAAGGCAGCATTAATCAGCCTTTCCTCTTCCCTTTCAGTTCCTCTTGGCTAGTCATTTGTCTTGTACTAGAGTTGTTGAACACAATCTTGTTGGGAATAATATATATTTATTTATTTTTTTTAAAGGACATGGTGTGCGGGGTCTCACTGTGTAGATCAGACTCATAGTGATCCTCCAAGTGCTGGGATTACAGGCATGTGCCACCACACCCAGTCTCAGCGTGCCCAGGGGTGGGGCCGGCACAGCAGGCCTGGGGATTGAACTACCAGCCCCTGCATCATCCACTAAGCTATTTGAATGGCCATAATTTTTATATGCTTGACATACAGTGAGTGTTTGATTGTATTAGTTGTTGCCACAAAGACATATATGTGGCACTCTCCATACTTCCAATGCAGAAACTGGTCATGGGGAAATTGGCATTAATAAGGTAACTGAGATTCTATTGCTTTATAACCATAATATGCCTGTATGTGTAACATTTATATGTGGTCAAACTTATAGGCAGGTAAAAGCTTACTGCTTAGATGAACTATTATAAGTTATAATACATAAAACAACTGAAAGTACAAGTTAAAAAAAATTTATTTGGACAGAGCTGCTTTCTTCACAGAAAAAAACAAACAAACAAACAAACAACCCAACATAGTAGCACTAGAGAGCATCTACTACGTTTGGCTGGCAAAGATCTAATCACTGTTTTTAGTTGTTGAAAAATACATATAAAAGAATAATGGATCAGATATCTAATTTTATATGTTACCATTAAATTTTCAATTCAAAAATATCTTAAAATATTTTGGTTTCTGATGAAAACCAAAGTACTCTACACATCAACTGAGATAACTTCAATTTTCTCTAACTTACTCAATTCCTTTATCCACTATATTTAGACAAGAATAGCCCCAGTTTCCTCAATCACTTTCCCTTACTGCTGGCTTCTCTACTAACTATAGATCCACTGTCTCTAAATCAGGAAACCAGAAAGCAAGGACAAGAAACTTACAGGGATAAATCCTTGTAGTTCTGGGAATCCATCTAGCTGGCTTGGTAATAAATACAAAATCCATGTGCATGTAGAAAGAGCTATCTTACTTCTTGCTTTCTGACATCTTTAACTCTTTGAGTTCCTGTATAACTTCTAGCTTACTTTGAACCACCCCCCCCTTTTTTTAATACTCCTTGGACAACAATAAAAACAAAAATTTATGTTGTTAGCATCCTTCAATTATAACTATCATGAGCCTTTTGGTAATGCTCAGTGGAAAGTGAAAATCTGACATTCTAAGAGATTTGTAAATTATGTCTAAGTGACTTCTATACCACATTATTTCCTTAAACCCACTAGTAGCTACCAGAACTTTTAAAGTAGATTGATAAGAGATATACCACAGGTAAAATAATTTTAAAAAACCAAATTTTCAGATCTACTTTTATAATAATTTCCCAAAGTCCATCATAAATGACTAATACCTAGTAAACTGTTTAAAACCACCAAACCCAACCCTTATCCATTCCTAATTGACCATATTAAACTACTTTTATTTATAATCATACCCTAAATCCAGTTCTAACTCTTCAATTTTCAGAATTCTCCAGGGGAAATTTTCTTTCTCTTTTCTCTCTAAATTCTCATAACATCAAGGGTCTGGCAGATGTCCAAGTAGTCATCTGTAGGTCCAAAGTTGTGTTTTCTTCTACTGTAGTGACTATAGTCTAAAAACTTGTCTTTAAAAAAAAAATTCATGACATCAAACATAAAAGTTTTATATATTCATTATAATAAAAATACAGGTTTAAGTCATCTATAATTGTACCACTTAAAATAACTACTGCAAATATTTCAGTATTTGCAAATATTTCAGTCAACTTTTTTCTATATTACAAACAATACTAAAAATCAACATTTAAAAAACAGTAATTTGCTTCAGTTATAAAGAAATAAATCACTTAGGTATACATTTAGAGAAAATACATAATAAAACTGTAAATTCTGACAAAAAAGAGGCCTGAAGTGGAAATATATCTTATTTGTGGACTAGAAAATTCAATACAATAGAGTGTGACCATCCCCACAATGTTGTAAACACTAAACCCAATATCAATCAAAATTCCACCATGATTTAGCAGAGGTATGGGCAAAAGAAAAGATTGAAAAGGGAAAAGAAATGATATAGTAAAAATAATTTCGTAAAAAATAATGAAGTTTAAAAAATTATAGTACCTGATTTTAAAATTCATTATAAATTTATAGTGATTAAAAGAATGTTGCTGGGCATGATAGCACACACCTGTAACCCCAAAACTCAGGAAGCTGAGGAAGGAAGATTGCTGTGAGTTCAAGGCCAGACTTAACTACATTGCAAGACCCTGTCCCAGTTTCTTTTCTTGTTGCTGAGACAAAATACTTGACACCTGAAGTTAAATGGGGAAAGGATGGCTTAGCTCACAGTTTGTAGAAGTTTCAGTCTATAATTGGTTGGGTCCAAGGCAGGGTATCTTGGAAAAGGGGCATCATCCCAGAACAGGAACAGTTCACAGCAGCAGAAGACAGTAAAGGTAAGCAAGAAAAGGAGGGGAAAGCCTCTTTCTGTCTCTTGTATCTAGTCTACCTGGGATTACAGTGGTGCCAACACATACAGTAGGCTCATTGAGCAATCATTCACCCTTAATCCCAGCATTGCACTGTGAATCAATCGCCCACTCTAGTCAGCCATTTTCAAAAAGCCCACCCCATAGGACTGCACGAAGCTTTGGGGGACATCTAGATATAAACCATAACACATGTCAAAGAACAAAACAAAATAATAATGTGGTACTATTCTGGTGATGAGACAAATGTATAAACCAGGAAAACAAAATAATTTAGAAATCAATCTATACAAACATAGACAACATTTGATTCTTTAATAAAGATGCAAAATCAATTCAAAGTAGGATAGTCTTCAACAAATAGTGAAAATACACCACATACCTTATACAAATATCAACTGAAAATTGATCACAGATCAGAATATAAAACATAATACTATAAAAAATTTAGAAGAATCATAGAAGCAAATTGCTTACAACTGGTTTAGTAAGAATTCTTAGAAATGTTATCAAAAGCATAATACTTAAAAAGAAAAAAATGATAAAAGTAGAATTTAAATTTAAAAATCACTGTTAGATAACTGCCAAGAGAACTAAAAAACCCACAAGCTATGGTACAGGAAAAACTTTATCAAATCACATACTAAATAAAAGGCATATTCATATTATGATTTCTTTTTAAATCATATAAATCTTTTTGTTGTTGTTGCTTTTTCTTTTTTGACACAGGGTCTTGCTATGTGGTTCAGGATGGCCTTGAACTCACTATTAAGCCCAGGCTGGCCTCAAACTCTTGGTGATCCTCCTGCCTTAGCCTTCGAAGTGTTGTGATTATAGTCACATACCACCATACTTGGTTAGACCATATAAATCTTTTACCTTAAAAGACTTCCAACTGAAATATAGAAATAATTTTCAAAATCCAATAATAATAGATACTCAAAATATTTGGAAGGATCTAGACATTTCATCAAAGATAATGTAAAGATGAAAAATGAGCACATAGAAAGGATACTCAGCATTACCAGCCCTTAGACAAACACAAACTAAAACCACAGTGAGATACTACACATCTATTAGAATTGTTAAAATAGGCCCGGTCAAATAGCTCAGAGAATTAAAGTGCTTGTTTAGGCAGATGCAAGGGCTGGGGGTTCGATCCCAGTGCTTGGGAGGCTATAAATAGGAGGATCACTATGACTCTGATCTATGTGGTGAGACCCTGTAGACCCTGTACTAAATACATTAAAAAAAAAAAAGAATTGCTAAAATAAATAATATGACAATATTGAATGCTGGTTACTGATTAGACAATTCCTAAAATGCTTATAAACAGTAACAAAATACGGCAGATTAAATATCAAGGTAAAATAAACTTATGTAATGTAAAAAAAAATAAAATGAATGCAAATTCATTACAAAAATAGAAAACAGATACCAATGGAAATAAAATAAAACTCATCTATAATTTCTGATATAATTACAGTGAACATTTTGGGATATTTCATTCCAAACTTATTTCTTTGGAAACATACACATAAAACTGTATTTCACATATGGTTTTGTAATTTGTACATTTTATTTAATATACAAGTAACATATTTCCCTTTTAGTATTTTTTTTTTTTACATCATTTCTTGGAACAATACCATGGACATAAGTTACCTAAGTTGTCTACACTATTAAATACTTGGATTGCTTTAAATTATTATTATTATAAACAACTCTGAGATGAACATTCTTAATGCACACTCCCAGTTCACCTTCTCTAACAACTGGGTACTACTGCTGAGCTATTTTTTTTTTTGTCTTAATTTGATTTTTTAAGAGCTTTATATGTTACAGATAATTATTCTATCATATATACATTACAAAAATCGTTCTCAAATTGTAGTTTGTCATAATATTAGCAACAGCCTTTGGATAAACAATTTTTGGTAGCAGAATCTATTCTTTTATGTATTTATATAGGAAATAAGAAAATTGATAAGCTTAAGACATTTATACATAAATGGATACAACCTGAGACCATACTTTTTAAAAAAAAATGTATTTAGTACAGGGTCTCACTACACAGATCAGACTCAGTGATCCTCCTGTTTTCCGCCTCCCAAGCACAGACATTACAGTTGTGTGCCACTATGTCCAGTCTCAAAGGCTGCCTCAGTGTACCCAGGAGGCGGGGCTGGCACTGAATGCTGCTGAGGCCATACTGTTAAGTGAAATAAATCAGACTGATGTGTGTAAACATTGTAACATTGTCTCCCTGCGTGAGAAACTGAAAGAGTAAATAAAGACCAAAATGTATAATAGATATCGTGAAATGAAAAAAACTGTTCATTGAGTGTGTTCTTTTGATCAGAATTTCATTCTACTGTCTATGAAAAATGAGTAAGGATTTTTTCAATTTTCTTATTTCCTATAGTATGTTTATCTCATTTGAGTACCTCTCTGATTTCCTTTTTGATCTGTTAATTCTTCATAATATCACTAACTCTCTTTTACTGGTTTAAAAAAAAAGGTTTACATGAACCTAGATAGTTGGGGTGGCATATGTCAAGGATTCTATAAATGGTTTTTAATCAGTTCATTCATGAAAACTTTAGACACAATCAAGCTTTCATTCATTTATAAGGAAGAAGAAAGGAATTATAATTATAAAGACGGCAAAATATGGATTTTTTTAATCCCACTGAAAGCTACTATTTCACTACAAACCTATTCCTAGGTTGCAGCTCAGTGGGAGGGCACTTGCCCATTATGCTTGAGGTCCTGGGTTCAATCTTTAGCACTAGTGCCATCACCGCCATCATGACTACAACAAAAACCAAAATACAAAAACAAACAAACAAAAAACCATTCATTTATCCCACATCCCTGTTAATATATCAAGATAAAAGTCCGACATAAGTCTTCCTAAATTAGGGAAGACAGCTGTGGACAAGGGGTTAGTGAGAGAAGTGAGAGAAAAGGTTTACTCTTGAGATAGTGTAGTTTATTTCATAATCGATTCCTGTGTAAAAGATAGTAGGCAACAGACAAAAAGAGTAAAGTTTAGGATAACACTGGGTGAGGCAACTATTTAAAAAATTCGGTTACAGGTTCGGGATATAGTATGGGGCATAGCACTTGCCCAGCATATGTAAGGGCCTGTGTTTGCTCTACATTACAACAATAACAAAAAATGACTTATGTCTTACTACAATTATTAGTGTTCTTGGGGTATATATGTTTTTCCATTCACCTGTTATTCTATGGGTAATAATTGTTTTTTAAACTGAAAGGCCAATTAGCTTAATATTTTAATTATTCAACTTACTTGAATTTTTTTAACATTACAAAATAGCTTACGATTGTTTTTGTTTCATTTTTATTATGGTAGTAATGAGTAGAATGCTGTACAAAAAAAATCAAGATTATTACTATTAAGTTGAAACCTTGTAGAAATGATTATTTTCTCTTTTTAATTAATGAAACAATAAAAGATGAGTAAAGGCCAAACTGACTATGTCTCCAAGCTCTGTTCTAATCAACTCCCAATCTGCTGAGCAAATTCAGTATCTTGGCATGTGTCTTTTTTTTAACCCATTTATTGTTGTACAATACAGTGGTACCTCAGTTCATAAACTGAATTCTTACCATGATTCTGGTTGCAAACTGAGTTGGACAAGAATGGAATGAAAGTGGCTGGCGGGATGGCTCGGTGGTCTGGGGCACCTGCTTGGAGCGGGCTTGGCAGGGCACAGGGACTGAGGTTCGATCCCCCCCACCCCCCCGCGCGGGCCGGCCCCCCCTCTGGTGGGCTGGGCTAGCCACACACACACACACACACACACACAATAAATAAATAAATAAATGTTAAAAAAAAAAAAGAATGGAATGAAATTTACTGGTTAGGTTCAATGTTGACCTTAAGAAGAAATCTGATTGAGTTTCTTGCTCAATTCTTTTTTTTGAAACTGGGTTTTGCTATGCAGTTCAGGCTCCAGAAATCCTCCTGCCTCAGACTCCTGAGTGCTGGGTTACAGGCATGTGCCATCTTATCTGGCATGCGCTATACTTGGCTTGTTCAATTCAGTTTGTAACCAGAATTTTGGAAATAATTATATTTGTGAACTGAGGTACCACCATATATATTATGCAAACTTATATAGATTATTCTTTTTTATTGAAATAGACTAAGTTTACATATAAGTTTTTAAGAAAAAATGCATATATCTTTTAGATTAACATACTTAGTGGATACTGCTATTAATTTCTTTTCTTTTTCTTTTTTTTTGCGGAACCAGGGATTGAACTCAGACCCTTGCGCTTGCCAGGGAAGCGCT
>NDGN011517422.1:2306-15631 GCA_002564285.1 Tympanoctomys barrerae | reverse complement strand
GCTAAATAAACCTTTCCTTCCCTCATTTTGAGTGTCGGGTATTTGTCCCAGCAACGAGAGAAGGGTAACTAAGACAGGGTCCAATAACTCTTCACTGTGGGAAGCTGTCCACTGTACTGTGGAATGTTAAAGACCACTGCTCATACCCATTACTTGCCAGTGCAACCTCTAGGCTTGACACTCAAAATGTCTACAAATATTATGAAATATCTAAAGGGGGAAGGGAAAAAATTGTTCCTGTTTAAGAACTATTGGGCCGGGGAGATGGCTCAGTGGAATAAGTGCTTCCCTGACAAGCGCAAGGGCCTGAGTTCAATCCCTGGTTGTTCCACCAAAAAAGAAGAAGAAGAAGAAGAACTACTGGTCTAGAATAACAATAGGTTGTCATGTGGTATAAATAAGAATTCATTAAGCACAGAAAAAGATGAATGATGAATGAGTGAATGAATGAATGAAGTGGGTAGATGAGTAAATGTACACACTAGAAGAGAAGTGGCCTACCCCAAAGGAGCTCTGGTTATAGAAATCTGTGAGCCACAGGCAGGGAAGCAGTTAATGTGCCAGCTAGTCCTCTAGAGCCCCTGAATCCTCAATGGTTTTAGCTGGCTGTGCAGTTTGATGCTTTTCCAATTAGCAAGAAGACTTACAGATGCCAACAGACCTTTAATAGGGTCACAGGAATGGGTCCTCTGATAAGCCAGGCAGGGGAATGTGACACCAGGAAGCTTAGGTACCTGTCTGCCAAAGCTCTGATTCTTTCTCTTTGTCAAAGTTGCGATTTGAAATGACAGCTCCTCACCTTCTGCTTCCCCAGCTGCCATCCGCAAAGGTTACTTATTCTGTTTGCCCAGAATTTCTCCTCTCTCAGCCTCTCTCTTTCTATTGACACTTCTTTTCCTCCTTCTCCACCCATCAAGATTGTTTCTGGAGTTCACTGGACTGCTGTCTGCTGCCCCTCCCTAGGGTAGGAGTGGCAGACATGCTGGGCTAAGGGCAGTTGATTTTCACGGGGAGAAGAAAAAAGAAACTCTGGGCTAAGCCACGTGCCTTTCTTCCCCAGATTCTTGGGCCTTGCTGTCTTTAGCTCAGCCACACGGGTTATCCTGAGCTCAAGGTCTCAGAATTATAACAAGGGCTGTGGCTTTGGACAACAAGTAGTTCAGTAAGACCTAAAATAGTCTAAGTGTCTTGCCTTTTAAAATAAGAGTGAGTACTGCTTCCTAAGTGTTCAGGCATCTGCTGCTAAGCATTTTATTACACTATTGTGTGTGATTTGTCAGCAAATCCATAGAGTAAGTGTTATGGTTTGTGTCTAGTTGTCCCCACAAAGCCTCATGTAGTCATGGGGTGGGGACTTCTAGAGTTTGAGATTAACTCATAATCCACTGGGATTATGGGTTTTAGTACTGCTGGGATTATGGGTGTGAGTACTACTCCCAGCCTGGGGCAATAGCCTGGATGTAACTTAAGGGAGAGAGAATTCCTCTCTCAGTAGCCATTGTTGCCACTGTTGCCATTGTTGCTGCTACTCCTCCATGTGCTCTATGCCATTGCTATAAATAGAAGCTCTCTGCCCTGTGCCACTCTGCCTTGGAGCTAGCAAGTATGAACTGAAATCTCCAGTAACTATGACCTTTCCTTCCTTCATTTTCAGTGTTGGGCATTTGTCCCAGCAACAAAAGAGAGTAACTGAGACAGTAAGAGTGATTTCCATTTTAGAGGAGAATAAAAGATGCCTAGAAGTTCTCAAACTTTAGGGCACATAAGAATCACCTGGGTTAGAGTCCCCAACCCTTGAAACATGCACCAGTACACAGCCTGTTAGGAACCTGGCTGCACATAAGGACAAATCAGCAGGCCAGAGAGCGAAGCTTCACCTGCATTGATGCCTGCTCCTTATGGCTGGTTTTACCTGTGCTCTGCCTCCTGCCAGACCATTAGGTCCTCATGAGAGTGTGACACCTACTGTGAACTGACCGCCCAGGCAAGGGGCCCATGTTGCATGCTCCACTGAATCATCCCCCAAACATGTCATTGTTCTTTACTCCTACCCAGTCGGTGGAAAAAATTGTCTTCCAGGAAACTGGTCCTGCTGTAAAAAATGTTGGGGGCATTGACCTGGAGAGCTTGTTAAGAAATAAACTGTTGAGCTCCACTCTCAGAGTTTTTGACTCAGTATATCTGGCCTGGGGCTAGGGAATTTACATTTTTTTAAATGAAGGATTAATACCTCATACTAGAAATCAAGTAACTTGCGCCAGTACACTGATACCAAGAGGCAGACACAGACAGACACGATCTCTCTTGGGTGGTAATCTTCAGGGCCAAAACCGGATACCTCAAGTGGTCTTGTAGACCAGTGGGTCCCATTCCTACAGATGGAGAAACACCTAACAAGCACTATTGCATTCGCTGAATATCTGCCAAGCATGTACCACCTGTCCTGCCAAGTTCTTATCAAAGGGGAACACAAACAATAAAATACACTACCCTCAAAGAGCTCTCATGTCTAGTTTGGGAGAGAGACACACACACAATATTGTACTATTTAAGTTACACTAAAACATTTGGAAGGCTATGGTTGTAAAAAGAATAAAATATTTTCCACAGCGTCGCTCCTCAAGCTCCTTTTGTTTCATGGTCCCTCTTTTACTCTTGAAAATTACTGAACAGTCCAATAATAAACATTACATACTAAAACAAAAGAACCTATCTTTATTGAAAATAGCTATATTTTCAAAAACAATGAGAAGACTAGCACTGTTCTACAGTTTTTCAAATCTCTTTATGTCTGAATCAACAGTACAACAGGACCCTCAAGTCTGCATTTAACCTGTGTAATATGGAACTTTCATTGAATTATATGAAGAAAGTTCATATCATAGATACATATTTATAAAATGAAATGGCACAGAATTACCTTTTCAGATAATAGGAGATATTCTCCTTTGATAATACACCAAAACTTGATATGTTAATTTGCAATGTGGAATCTTAAAATTAGTCAATGAAAAATTTTGTACTAATGTTGCATTTGGGCCAGGGAGATGGCTCAGTGGAATAAGTGCTTCCCTGGCAAGTGCAAGGGCCTGAGTTCAATCCCAGGTTCTGCCAAAACTAATGTTCCATTAAAACTATTTTGAACTTTCACTCATTTTTTATGATGAATAGTACTCCATTGTATAAAAATTACATATCTTTTTTATCCATTCCTTGGTTGATGGGCATTTGGGTTGTTTGCAATATCTAGCTATTAGAAATTGGAATACTATAAACATGGGTGCGCATATGTTACTGAGGAATGATTTTTCATTTCAGGGAAAATACCAAAAAGGGGAATAGCAGAGTCAAATGGGACTTGCAATCCTAGATTTTTTGAGGAATCTCCACACTGATTTCCACAGTAGTTGTATCAGACTACACTCCCACCAACAGTGAAAAAGTGTTCCTTTTCCCCTCAGCTTCACCAGTATTTGTTATTGGTTGATCTCTTAGTGATAGCCATTCTTTCTGGGGAGAGCTGAGATCTCAGTCTTATTTTACTTTGAATTTCTCTAATTATCAATGATGCTGAGCATTTTTTCATATATTTATCTATCATTTGCATTTCTTCATCCAAGAAGTGGGTATTGATATCATATGTCCATTTTTGGCTTGGGTCTTTGAACTTGGGGGAGTTCTGATATTTTTCCATTCTTTATATGTTCTAGATAGAAGTCCTTTGTCTGAGGGACAGTTGGCTAAAATTTCTTCCCAATTTGTGGGTTTTCTTTTCACTCTGTTGGTGATTTCTTTTGATGTGCTAAAACTTTTTAATAAGATGAGATCCCAGTTGTTGACTCTTTGAAGTACTTCCCACTCGTTTTTTATTTGGTCCCATCAGATGTCAGCCACTTGGCAAGGATCAAGACACTGAGTTACACAGATCTTCTGAGTGCTGACATATTGCATCACATAGATCAAAAGCTGCATTCATTAATAAGATCTCTTAAATAATAGGAAATTCTTAAGTTTCCGGAAACTCTAATTTTACTTGAAGGCTTAAATTTAATCATTAGCCCCAACTACTTTCAGTTGTTTCCCTTGTAATAATAGACTCAACTCCTTTTATTTTTACAAAGTCTTGCCAAATATCCAAGTTCAAATAATCATAATTTTAATTGTTCTTTCAAATAAAAATAATGATCCATGAGAAGATGTAGCTAGTTCAGCTAGCAACTCAGTCACACAAATATTTTGCTTGAGACATCAGGATACATTAGTAAGTGGCTGTAGTATTTTATTTGAACTTGCCATTTCATCACACAAAATGTCACAAGGGCTCCCCGGATCAGGATATAGTAAAATTATGTCTACTTGTTCATTAAAAATATTCTTAAGTGACATTGGCTTTTCTTTGAGTGGCTGGTGCTACAGCACACAACGACTGCCAGTACACTGTGATGTGGTGTCATTAATTAGAAAGATCATAACTAGACAGAATGAATATTTTACCCACAAGGGCTTCTGTACCATCTCCACAAATATCAGCACAACAAAATAAGCAAATGGCATCACTGTGTGTTGTTATGAAGATGGTTCTGGCCTTGTAGACCTTAGGGAACCAGGAGGAGTACTTTGACAACCACTGTTCCACAGTACTTTTAAATTCCTTGCTGTTTCTCAGACATCTCTGGAATAATCACCTATCTTGTTGATACTGAGTCTTAATTCTGCGATGCCTCAAGAGATCAGAAACAAAAAAGGTCAAAGTGGGGAGAAATAACATTGAGAAAAACATTTCTATACTGTAATGTCTGTGCTTAAAATATAATCAAATTAAGTAAGCAGCTTAGTTTTTGCTTAAAAGACATCACATTAAAAACAATCAAATGTTAACACATTTGATATTATTTAAGATATTGTAGATCTAATTAATATGCTTTTTAATAATAACCACTACCAAGTATCAATTAGTTACTAAAGGAAAGGAAAGGGACTGTGCTTAGAACTCTGTCTTCATGATCGTGGTTGATCTTTCCAAGAACTTTATGAAGTAAGTATAGTTACCTTCCTTCGCAGGCCAGGAAACTGAGACTCAGAGAAGTGAGAAATTTGCCTCTGATTAAACAGTATTAGACGAGAAAGCAGAACTGGAATTATAGACTTGGTTCTGGCTGACCATGAAGTTGGTGTTCCTATCCTTCCTTCCCTAGGAACAGTCTACCTCCCCAAAATTTGCATTCATTTGTTACAGAGACAATGTTAGCAAACAGACTCTCCACAACGATCAGGGTCCTCCCGCTGTGTTGTAATGTTTACAGACATCGGAAATCTTGGAAACCGCAATAAATATAGGCAGATCTCTCTTTTTTAATTGGTCATCTGAAAGTGAGCTAAGTTTTGTTTTAATTAGAATCCATTTCCTAATGAGTTTACTGCTTGGGTATTCATTATACAAACACTACCTGCCAATCAGTGACTATCTCACTTGTTCTCTCAGAGCTCAGCCTTGACAGGCAAGAGCTAGGAAAAGTGGTGGCTCAGCAGGATCCAGGGACAGGACTGGTGTGGGAGTCAGTGTGAAGTCAACATGGCCTGTTCCCAGTGCCTCCACCTCACCATCCTCCTACACTTGGTCATCTAACCATTAAAAGATTAAAGAACCAAAACATATTTAGAGGCCCCCGTAACTTATATTCTCTTTGGATATGAGCATAGCATATAAACAAGAAGCTAAAAACCCTAGGAATAGACTTCTAAAAATCAAATTCAGTAGTCCAGCACTTGCTGTTTGGTGAGGGAGCTATTTAAATGGTTAAAAAAAGGGATATTACAGGATGAGTCACAAGGCCTCCCTCCGTTCAAATGCATTGGAAAATGCATTTGTTATTTGGACAAGCCAGGTAACACACCAGCACCTTACTCACCCGGAGCCACCCACTTGGTGCAAGTGAATTTCTCAAGAGGAAACCATCAGCGCAGGAAAGGCTGGGCTGCCTTGCAAAGTCAGCAAATTCAGCTTAGCCAGCAAGGATGATCACCAGCCATTCAGAGAGAGCAGGTTTGTGGGATTTAGTCAGTAAAAGCACAGAAAACTCAGTTGAATGCACATTTAAGACAAACTACAGATAAATTTTCTGTAAATATATGTCCCAATTATTGCATAGGTCATAGCTATGAAATTATTCTATTTGATGTATGCAATGTCCTACCAATTTGATGAAACTGTCTCATTGCTATTTGTTTCTCAATAAAACTATGGGGAAAAAGGAAATTATTCTATTTGAGAAATCCATTTGTAGTTATTATAGCTTGAAAATGTTCTCCTCCTCAAAAGCATGTATTGAAAACTTATTCTCCAAAGAAACAGTGTTGAGATGTGGCACCTAATGGTAGGTGGGTAGGTCATGAGACTCGACCTTTGTACATGGATCAATGCTATTATTGAGGCTCCCAATAAAAGGAGGATTTGGGCTCCTTCTTGCTCTTTCTCTTGTTTTGCCCTTTCTCTTCCACCATGAGATGCTATAGAAGAAAAGCCCTGGCCAGATGCAATCAGCTCCTTGTTCTTGGATTTTCCAGCTTCTAGAAACACGAATCGATAAATTTCTGTTCATGAAGTGTCCCCCAACCTGTGGTATTCTTTCCAAACATATAAACTGGACTATGAGAATACTAGAAGTTGCCTCAGTTACTTTTCTCATTGCTAAGACAAAATAGCTTACATCCAAAGACAGGGTAAGAAAGTAGAAGGCCACGGATGAGGTGAAACAGTTCATGGAAAGCAGGGCAGGCATGAGGCACCAAACAGCAAAGCAGCCAAGCCTCTTTTTGTGTCCCTACCCATTCCATTCAGGATACCTGCCTTTTGGATGGAGCCATCCACACCTAAGGTTGGTGCATTTAATCCCCAAATCACATCCTTAATCCCTACATCACACACCCTAATACAGCTACCTTCAAAAATTGCCATCTAGAACAGCATGAGGCTTTGGGGACACATCTAGACCCAAGCTGTACAGAAATATTCATTACTTACCTGAATTTCAAATCTAACCGAGAATCCTGTGTGTTATCCTGAAACCTCAGTCTCAGGCTCACAAATCCAGGCTTCCAATCTCCAGCTTCTGGTTCATGATCCTTGACTGCCTGGACTTCCCTCTCCCTTTGCAGGAGAGCAGGGCCTGCTCCACGTGGTCAAGGAAGGGCAAGACCATAAAGCTCTTTATATAAGACTAGCTGACACTGTACTTAAGGAAGGAGCACTCTAGAAGGGCCATGAACCCAGCATCCCAGCTCAATCTCCACTGGTCACCAAAGCCTCTCCAGAGAACACCAAGAGCTATTCTGACCAGGGCAGAAAAGAAGAAGGAGGAAATTGGAATTACAACTCAAAAGCACTACAGATAACACACTCAAAACCCACTGAATGGCAGATGCATCTGTCCTCTGGGTTTATAGGAGCCCAGGGAAGGGGCCTCAGGCAGTGAAACGCATCTCTTATTACCAGCAAGGAATTTTTTTGGTCACAGATGAAAATCCCCTCTGAGGGCATTCATTAAGTAAAGTCCCAGCTGAGCCCTTCCTAAGGGGCTCCAGGCGTTCTGCAGCTGAACGCCACTAATCCCCATAAAATTCCGATGAGGTAGGAAGGGGAAAGAATTATAGATGTAAAATTGTTATCAGGAGGATTCAGGCGGATTTCTTCTCGTCCACTTCCTCTATCTCCTCCTCCTCCTTGTCACGTTACTGAGAATAATGCCTCTTGAATACAGAGTGGTTTATAGTTTAGAAAGAGCTTTCCTTTACATTATCTTTGAGGCTGGACAGAGCAACAACCTGTGGGAGCTGTGATGTTATTTCCAGAGCCCTTCTAGCTCGTGGCTGGACCTCACTGTTGTGGGTTGGGCTGATCATCCTCCATGGCAGTCCCTTCCTGACACATTTACACACACGTCCATGAGCACTTGGACATGAGCTTAGATGCAGGTCTGTGTCCTTCATAGGCCTAATGTGCACTCTTGGCCCAGGGGACAGCCTACCAAATGCACCCCGATGGCAGGGCTCGGTGTACCTTTCCCCTCAGCATCACAGGTCCACAAGGAGACAACCAGGCATCTCTCGAGATATTGCAGTGCATAACAAGGAGCTATCCTCCTGCCTAAGGGAACACTGGCTATTTGAAAAACAGAAGTATGAAGCATAGCATGGAATACTGCACACCTACTATGTGCCAGCCCTTTACACCATACTATGCTTCATAGTCCTCTTCAGTGGAAAGTTACCCCAATTATGGATGCTGGAGCTAAGATTAAGAGATGATCAACATTTATTTGAGGTCTAACAGCAAGAGAGTTACAGGGCTGGGGAATCAAACCCAGGAAGTCTGACTTACACATTCTTGGCATCTATAAACGTTTTGTGGGTCAGGAATTCAGGTAGAGATTGGCAAAGAGTAGAGCCGCGATCCCTCAGTGGTATTCCGTTAGCCACTGGGAGGGGCCAGAGGAGATTCTTTTAACTTCCTGGCACCTCAGCACAGCTGGCTGGCAGGCTGGACCTGTGCCTCCCATCCTGGCTTCTCTATGTCCTCTCTCTAGCTTAGAGACTGGACTTCCGTGGCTGCTTAGGGGAACCAAGAGACCCAGAAGAAAGCAGCACATGCTTGCAGAGAAGAAGTCCAGAAATGACAAACTGTGGCTTTGATCATATTCCACTGGTTGCAGTAGACTCAGGCCAGCCTGAATTCAGGGGTTGGGGGAACCTCCCACTTCTCCACTGGATGAGTGCCCGAGAATTGGCTATCATTCCTAATCCACCATGGCTCATAACTACACCCACAGAGGTTACATGAGCCAGGGCTTGGCAAGGCTGCCCGACTGGAACGTGGACTCTTCACTGGAGGCACAAGTGGATAATTTGCCTCTCACACCGGATTCTGGAGGGTAATGGGAGAACTGAGCTTGCAAGAGGGGACACAGCAGAGGTCTGGTAGATCAAGCTGTCTCTGGGGACCTTAGCTTGGGGAATCTCGTGATGATCCTGACCAAAAAGGACTAGGGCCTGATAAGAGCCACACCAGAAAATTAGTTTAGCATTAATGGGAGAATATTTACACACGAATCCTTCAGCCAATAGTGGAGGCAGAGAAAGTGTGGCTTCTCAAAATCCGTCACTCTCGAAACATAAAGTAGCCATGGAGATTGCTCAGTGGAATAAGTGCTTGCCTGGTAAGCACAAGGTTCTGAGTTTGATCCCCAGTGCCACCAAAAAACAAACAAACAAACAAAATAAAGTAATTTATATTCACACCACGTAGGCAACCTGAAGTCTCCAGAAAATTTCAAACTCGTACTTCTTGACTTGGTTAGAAATAAATGTTACCAAAAGAGGACTATAGATACAATGCAAAATCTAGAAGGTTCGCTTATTCCTTTTCTACTAGTGCTTGTAGGACACCTGCTGAGCCAAAGGTACCATTGATGGTGGGCAGGGCGTGCTGTCTCTGGCTATAGGTGCCACCTAAACTGCCTAGACATCAGTTTCTTTCTTTTATAAAATGGACAAGGCTACATGGTGTCTGAATCCCTTTCAATATTTTTTTTATGTTGGGAACTAACACTAATGGCTTTTAAAAACCACATCCATGTATGACCAATTATTTCTTTCCCTGACATACCTAACCACTACTTTTCCACACAAGGCATTTGTCCTCATTGGCCAGTTCCCTGAGGGTTTGAGCTTTTACCAGTTTTCAAGTCCAAGACAATGAGAATCCTATCAAACCTTCCCAGAGGCCAGAGACTGATACTGATATTCCTCCTGTCTCATGGAGATTTGAAACATACAACAGACTTTATTTTCAGTGTACACCCAGGGTAAGAAGATTGAGTTTCGGGGCAATTCACTGCACTGAACCCTCCTTTTTGCTTCCAGGCCTAAGCAGTTTTCTGTTCCTCAGTCCATGGTAATTCTTTCATTACTGAGCCTGGTGTGAGGGTGGCAACATCCCGGGTCAGGATGTTCCGTGTCTTGAGAATGTCTCATTACAAATAATAATCCATCCATCTCCTCTGTAGTCTGGTTACCAAACCATCACTCCAGTCCTGCCCACTTGGCCTGGCATTCCGCTGCCTGCATCAATCAAATCCAGAGAGCAGAAGGATGTTCTAATGGCCACAGAGCGAATACTTAAATCAAGCCCCATTGCCTATGGTGGCAAACGCCTGCAGTCCTGGACCCTAGCCACTTCAGTCCTTGAACATATCCTTGTGCAGGACCCAAGAGTGTCTTTTGTATGTGTGGTCTCCCAACATGGTGCTTATTGTCAGCACAGCTTGATAGTCTAAGGGTGCCATAAATGGAAAAACTGAGTAGTCAGAGAGTTTAAGGAACTCATTTCAAGTGTAGATAATGATTCGAGGGAAAATAAGGGCCAGAATGTCCACTAGTTAATTATACATAGGAAGGTCCTCCACAGGCTTAACATAGGAGACAGTCACCCCTGAGTGTGCAGGCCTGCAGAGAGCCACCTCCCTCAAGCTCAGGCAAAGTAATCTTTACACTGCAGTGTATCCACAAAGTGTAGAATGATAAGGCAGCAGAGCCGCGCTGACCCCATAGACAGTTAGGATTCTATCAGTCCTGCCACATCCTCCATCAATTCTCTCTCTGTCCAAATCCGCTAATCTCTAGCAGCTTGGTCAGATTGGTCCCTGTGTCCCCTGACATCACTCTCATCTGTTAGCTGTCACATGGGCCTGAGGCTCTAGTTGTGGCTCAGGAGTGTTCTCTCACAACTCTGTACCCAGCATTCAGTCCAGAGCCCGGCAGCTGCTGGAAAGTACTGTGTGTATGTGTGTGTGTGTGTGTGTGTGTGTGTGTGTGTGTGTGTGAAATCACTAAAGGGCTGGCTACGTGGGCAAATGGAAGGAAGGCTTCGTAGAGGGATAAAGGAAAGGTAGTTCCTAAGGGTGGTTCTACAGACATATGCCTCCTTTTTCCTCAAACCTGTAGACAGGGGCAGACCAGATACTTTGGCAAGTCCTAGGAGCCAACCTCCTTGCAGACCAAATTTCATCTCTTTGTGGTACTGCAGAGGCCTGGCGTGTTCCACGCGGTTCCACAGAGGTAAGTCGTCTGATCCCTGTGAGCACAGGTGCTTTGGAATGTCCTGTGATGTTTGCATCAAACAGGGATGTCTGGGTAGAGGAAGCCATGGAAACAGCAACCCGAGGTCAATGGGCAGCACATCGGCAGCCTGAAATGCCTCTGCCACCAAGAGGGGCTGGACCCTGATGAGCGGTTCCTAGAGGTACGATGCTGTTGCAGGGGAAGTTCCCAGTGGCATCCCATGCCCAAAAAGAGCATGTGGGATCTCTGCCTTCTCTGCTTACCTAGGATGAACTTCATAGGATGTACTTTAAGAACAAAGGACTCCTTGATTAAAGGTAATCCACTTTTCCCAATTCCATTTAACACTGTATGTAATTATTGTAAATACTGGCTTAGAGAAGGAAAATTTTCTTTTTTCCCTGTGAGAGTTTAGCTTCCCCTCTTGTGGAACTAAGCAATGAAATCTGAACTCTGTGGGTAAAGAGCCAGTCCCTCGCAGTAGCTAGAAGAGGCAGGCAAAGCCTCATGGATAGAAGAAAGCACCGTGTCGTGAGCAGGAGTGAGAGCAGGTTTCTGTTCAGTCTCCCCAAAGAGAAACAGGCATAGAAAGACACTTGGTGTGAAACAACCCATCCCAAGACACATGGGCAGCAGAACAACACAGCTCAGGCTATGTGGCTCCAAACCCCCATGGGCTTAGAAGAATGAGCTCAGAATATAGCTAGCGAGGACACCAGGCCAGAGCAGTGCTTGGAGGGCTGTAAACTGGCGGGGTCAAGAGGATGACCCCGAGAGGCTATAACAGCCAGTGAGCACGGAGCCACCTTCTCAGCCTGCAGGACTCCAGGGACTATCTCTGTCCTTCTCCATCTCTGCTCACCAGTCCCTCTTCAACTGCTCTCCTTTCTGGCCTCACTGAGTGGTCCTAGCCAGGCCATCAGGCAAGGGCCATCCTATAGGACCTAGCCTGGGAGAGCCCTGAAAGGCTTCCCAGCGATCAGACGCTGCCCTTACAAGTCAACGACAGGGCTGGGGTCCCAATCTGCCCACATATTCCCAAGCCTCCACTTGGGGACTCTGGAAAGCTGCTGCCCACAGAAGCCATGACAGCTACCTTAGCAGAGCCAACTTAAGCTCGGTGAGGCCACATGACAGCGTCTATCCAGAGGCCCTATGGCTATGACTTGGGACCGAGCCTTGTCTAGGCACTAACAGCGCAAGAAGACTTGGCTGTCGATTCACCATCACCACCTTCCCAGGCATCTGCATGGGGCCTCAGCCTCTAGTCCTCCCTGAGGCTGACAGCACAGTCATCCTGCAGCATTCAGAAACTGTTTATGCATGCACAGCCCAGAGCCCGAAGCCCTCACGTACAAGTCCCAGCCCTGGCCTTCTGCACCACATGGGAGCTTCCCCTCGGAGAGCCTCCTGGCAGACCTGGCTGCAGCCTGAGTCCGCCTGGCCCTTGCCCTCCCTGGATGGGAGGTGCATATTTTATCTCCAGTGGACCATGAAGGTCTGACGGAGGCAGGCTGATTTATCAGAGACATAACCATACAGTTGAAATTGTGTCAATATATCTTTGCATAGTGGATTCTGAAGGATGCCCCCTACTTCTCTGGTAAATCATACACATTTAAAGTCCCCAAATGCTTAAATATATATTTATCTAGTAAATCAGCCTAGCTTTGAAGTGGCTCATTTCTTTGCTGCAGAAATACAGATATACGGGATACAGTTGCTAACCTTGTTTTTCTTCCTTTCTCTCAGTTAAAAAAGAGGACCAGAGAAATGAAATTCTGAATAATGAATGTTTAAATATTGACGAAGGTTTGACACTAATGGTGTGAGCGAAAGCATGCAGCACAACGGCTCCTCTGCAGCAGGATCTTCAAGGGAAGGCATTTTGCTGGAACCTGTGGGGCCCCTTCCAGCAACAACACTCCCTGAATCTGTGACATATTACTGACTGCTCAGGGGCCAGGGCAGGAGCACAGTGGACTTGGATGGGGCCTTCCTGACGCCACAAGAAATAGCTGATTTATTGCTGTCCATTTCCTGATTCTCTCTTTCAAGTTATTTGCAAATAGTTTATTCCAAGACAGCCATTTTCTTTCTTCTTTCTTTCTTTCTGTCGGTCTGTCTGTCTTTCTTTCTTTTTCTTTTTTTCTTTCTCTTTCTTTCTCTCTCTCTCTCTCTCTCTCTCTCTCTCTCTCTCTCTCTCTCTC
>NDGN011517410.1:14909-31078 GCA_002564285.1 Tympanoctomys barrerae | reverse complement strand
CTCCTTTCATTCTTGATTGCACATTCCTCTCCCTTTTGTAGCCAGACAACTCTCAGACCTGCTCATTTCCCTTTCTCTCCTTTTCCCAAGCTGCCAAGATCTGAGGAATGGATGAGACGGTCAATGAGTGAAAGCCTGGCCATTCTGTCTTTGTGCTGCTCTCCACAATGCTGCCAGTGAGTGGATCTGCACACCCCACATGAAAGCTCTCTGCAGCACATGTTAGGCAGAAACAACCAAGGACAGTGTTCTTTCGAAGTGACTGTGCCACAGTCCACCCAGCTTCTGAATAACTGGACATGCTCCTTGAGATTGAAGGGAAATTGAACAGGCAGAACTTGTAATGTACAACACTGATTTTTTCTTTCACAATTTGTAATTACCTTATTTCCTGTCTTCTGTTGAGTTTGCATTTCTCATCTTTAGTACCAGAATGTAAAGTCTAGGAGACTAGGAACTTTGTCTGACTTGCTTATGACTACAGTTCCAGGGCCTAGAACAGTACTCAACATCAGAACTAAATAAATATCTGCCAAGTGAATTATCCTCTTGTAGTTTTAGCTCCAGCACGTTCTTCACACTGCAATGAGAGAGAATATACACCTAAGACCATTCAAGGGGAAAATGACACTTTCTCCAAAAATGGTCCTGGAAGTAGATATTTATATGGGAAAGAACGAAGTTGGATATTTATCTCATAACATATATAAAAATTAACTCAAAATATATGAAAGACTTCCACATAAAAGCTAAACTATAAATATCCTACTAAAAATGCAGGAGCAAATTTTAATGAGCTGAGATCAGGCAATGAGTTCTTGAATATGATACTGAAAACTTTACACAGTACAAGAAAAAGTGAGT
The DNA here is from genome assembly GCA_002564285.1 of Tympanoctomys barrerae. Lineage (NCBI taxonomy): Eukaryota > Metazoa > Chordata > Mammalia > Rodentia > Octodontidae > Tympanoctomys > Tympanoctomys barrerae. Next base: position 30,214 of record NDGN011517410.1, on the reverse strand, counting down.
AAATTGGGCTTCCTCAGAGTTTGACAAACTGTTATGCATCAAACAATACCATAAACCACTGACTGGGAGGAAAGATTTAGCAATTATATATGATATGAGATACTTTCATCTAGACTAAGCCCCTCTTGTAGCCGTAATACAAAGACAAACTTATTTGAAGGTGGGCAAAAGACATAAGTAGACACTGCTCAAGGATGATATATACATGCCAATAAGTATACACAAAGTTGTTCAGCATCACTAGTCATTAGAGAAATGCAAATCAAAGCTACAATGAGATATTACTTCAACCCATGCTAAGAGATCTGTAATAAAAAAGACATAACAAGTGTCAGCAAGTATGTGGTCCAACCAGAACCTCATGCATTATTAGTAGGCATGTAATCTGGTATAGCCATTGTGAACAACAGTTTTTTAGATTCTCAGTTAAGCACATAGTTGCCACATATTCCTTCAAGTCCACCCCTCCGTAAACAACAAAAAGAATTGAAAACATACATACACATAAAATCTTGTATATGAATATGCATATTAGCCACACTCATAACAGTTTTAAAAGGAAATAACTCAAATGTTCATCAAGTTATGAAGGAAGGGACAGTAATTTATACAGTGGACTACCTCGTGACAGTGCAGAGAAAGGAAATGTTACAACATGCCTGACCCCTGAAAACCATATATGTTGAGTGATAGAAGCAGTCACAAAAACCAGATTTATAATTACAGTTATATGCAATGTCTAGAATGGGTAGAACTAAAGACATAGATAGTAGATTAAAGGTAGCCTGGGGTGAGGGGGAGGATTGGAAGTGACTATAGGGATACTGGCTTTCAATAGCAAGTAAGAATATTCTAAACTGTACCACAGTGATAGTTGCATAGCTTCATGAATACTCTAAAAGCAAGGTCTATACTTCAGCATTGTGAATTATACAGTATATAAAACATCTCAATAAAGCTGTTATTAAAAATAAATACATCTGACTACATCTTTTTTGGTGAAAATTCTCCAAAGCTTTGACACCCTGTATGCTGAGGATCAAACCTAAATTCTAGCCATACTTACAGAGGTGAGCGATTTGGCTTCACCTTGCCTCTCCAGCCTCATGTTGCTTCATTGTCCCCAATCCATACACAGCTATTGCTCAATAAATGGTAGCCCTAAATTAAATGATTTGTAATATAGTTCAATGGTTTCACCTATGAATGAAACCAATTTCACCCTTAAGAAGTGGCGTAAGAGGCTCCGGGGCTATGACCCATGGCATGGCGCCTGCCTTGCAAGTGTGAAGTCCTAAGTTCAATTCCCAGCATGCCCCCTAAAGGTGGCATAAGAGTAGGGGGATATGGGAGAAGGAGGTGCCCAGGTTTCCAAGCAAGCACTGGCCTAAATTTCTTGCCAACGTGTTTTTCTGTCTCTAGTTTCCAAGTAGAGATCCTAACACTCAGAATCATGTGCCAGTCCACATTCAAAAGACTCTGCTTCCTCCATGCTTTTTTGATTTCTCCCACAAGTATCAATTTCCTACTTGGAGGCTGCCCAGAGCATGAACAGCAAGGCAGCTAAGTAGGAACCCAGAACTGAAAAAATAAGAAGCAGGGAGAAAGGTTGATTCTGACGCCATAATCATTTTCACTGTCAAGGTTCCAAGCATCTCGGTTCTTAGGACAATTTCAGCTACTGTGGTTAAGCTAAGAGCCAGCTGCCTCCAGGAAGGCTGGAGCTTGGGAAAGTTATAACTCTGCTAGCTCAGCTCACTCCCTCACTCATACTGCATTGTATTTACTAAGCACTCACAAAGGGTGGGATGTGATCTTGATTGGTGAGGAAGAAACGGATAACAGAAGAAACAAACTCGCTGCTCTGATGAGACTGACCTTCTGAGGTGGATACAGACAGAAAACAACAACTGGACAGACATGCAGTATGGCAAGTAGAGAGTAGTGCTGTCAAATACCTAAGCTAAGGGGAGCGGTGCCCACACACCCAGGACACCCTCAAGCAGCCTGGCCAAAGAGGACACTGTGGGCAGGCACTGTGAGCAGGGACTGCATCGAGCCTGTGTGCACACAGCTCCAGGCTATAGTCCTAGATAGTCCCCAGTGAGAAGCCAGCCTTGCAGCCAGAGGACCAGTCATGAAGGCAGGAGTACAGAAGGCAAGAAGCAGCAGCTTCCCTCTGCACCACTGAATTTCATCGTGTAAGACATGGCAAGTCAATAGAAGGTATTTCCAGGGCAGGCATACAGAGATTCTCTCCACACCACTAAAGCTGGGCTTTAGCAAAGGTGATCCTGGAGTTAGGAAAGGCCATCACTGCCATGGCAGTGGGGAAGCTACGCCATATAAGGGTTCCCTGACCTGAGGCCGCAAGCATCTACATACCAAAACATAAGGAATCAGACATGTGATTCATAATCATACAAGCCATGTCACTATTAGTGTTCACTTCACCTTTCAGGCCCTGATATCAAGAAGGAACAGGCCACACACCTCTTACCATGGTAACTATCATGTCCCCAGGACACAGACCATGACATACAGCAGGAAATGTCTCTGGCAAACATATTCATTCCACACATCTGCAATCAGATTTCAAAATTATCATGCAACATAAGATGATCTACATTTGCAATGATCCCTGGGAAACTTGAATATGCAAAAGAGTCACAGAAAAAGCACAAGCTTATAAATAAACAAGAAAAACTTCTGAGTCACTGCGAACTACCAGATTCAGGTTGAACTTTTCTAAAATCTTCACTAAGAGTCTCTCAGTTCAGAGCAATGATAGATTTATTTTTTTATTTTGTTCATACAATATATACAGAGCTATAGTACTAAAAATACTGATTAATTTTAGATTGTAAAAAGTGGGCTGATGTAAATTTATTCTGTCAGTACCTTTTGGTTCACATGTAAAAATAAATTTGAACAGTTAATGTACATTAACTGGCAAAAATTTCTAACGCAATGAAATGTGCCTCTCAGTACTAACAGAAACAGCAGATTATTTAGAATGATGAAATTTGTTGTGCACAATGGTAAAAATGTCTTTCAAGTTGAAAACAGAAGAAACAATTTCTGCTTTTAAAGCAGACATCAAAACTGAAATATGGAATGGTCCAACAAAGCCAGAAACACAGTCAAAGAAGCACACATCATTTTGAGAAGGGAAGGAATTCTATACAATAAGCACCATCTATATTTTCAAAGATTAAATTGCTCAACTTGTACTAAGACAAAATAAATCAAGTTAATCTTAGGATAGCTTTAATGGAAGATGTGGCATAGTAAACTAAATGCTATGGGCTTTTAGCTCCATGAGGCTATTTCTTACTTTTGTTTTGATCAAATGAAATAACTTATCTTTGTTGGAATAGCATGGTTTAAAACACAAAAATTCCCTATGTATATTTTATAGAGAAATGTTTTTAAGACTACTATCTCCTACTTGCACCATTCTCCCCAGCCCCACCTTTCTCCCCACCAGCACAACTTTTCAGTCTTCTTACATACTAGAAACTGGGCTTACTAAGGCAACTCCAGCTGATTAAAAATAACTACAGTGAGGATGTTTAATAATTAAATTGAGCAGGATGGAACCCTAGGCTTATGATCTGGCTTGCTTTTATTAAGGACTGCATCGAGCATGTGTGCATGTGGCACTGAGCTGTGAGCCTAGACAGTACCCAGTGCGAGGCCAGCCACACAGCCAAAGGACCAGCTCACAAAGGCTGGGCGTGGAAAGCAAGAAGCAGCAGTGCTAAGCACTAGAAGAATCATTTATATGTATTGTTTCATATGTATCTGGTCCCTTAGCTGAAACCAAAGGAACAATCTTGCCATTAGTTGCATGGGCTCCTATATCAAATATGGTAATTACTCAGCATAGATATTTTTAGTCTGACCTCACCCAAGCCCTGCCTCTTGGTCACCTTCCCAGGACAGGATCATGGGATACTCTTTCGGCTTCCTGGGCATTTCACCCTGACCTGAGTGACTCCCTAGAGTAAGATCACCTCAGCACCTGAAACATGAAAACCCTCCTGGTTCTGTGCAAACCAAGAATCCTTTTCTAATGAGGAACTACCTTAACATGGCTGGCTTGCAAGTCTGAAGTCAACAACAGTCTAGAAAATACATTTGACTTCTGCAGAGCCCCTGTACAGGGCTTGCCTTATGTTGCCTCTGCCCAGCCCTGTCCCGGTCTGCTTAGCTCGACCACTTGGAGCAGTCCGACACTGACTCCAGTCCTCCAGTGGCTGTAAGTGAGGGTCAGTGCATTGTGAAGAACCTGGAAATGCAGTCCAATGTCTTAAAACCTTTTTATTTTTATTAGTATCTGTTTGCAGCACACAATTCCTCATAGGGTTTTTTTTTTTCATTCCCTTCCCCTCCCCTACTGTGCCAGGGACTTAGGCAACAGCACCCTAATTGAGGTCTTCCTCGTCACAGACCTACAGCCTGATAAAGGCTCCTCTGGCCATCTAACTCATGTGATTTTCCCTGATCCACTCAGTGTATTTTAGCGCATCTCTCTCTTTAGCATAAAGTCTTTTGTTCTGGACTCTGGACTTGGACTATGTGGTAGTTTTTCATCTCCATGACAAAATATCTGAGATGGCCAGCTTATAAGGAGGAAAGGCTTACTTTGGTTCATGGTTCCAGAGATTTCCATCTGTAGTTGCCTGGCCAGACACTTTGGACCTGTCCTTCTCTATAGTATTATCTGAATTCCAGGGACACTCAGTTAAAGAAACCTTCCTTCTGAGGTAATCTGAAATGCAGATATCAACTACTCAGCGATGCAACCACAGTGACAACGCATAGCAGCGTTGTAAATCCAGGACCACGGAAAACTCCTGCCTTATTACTTTAACTTCATTGATCACAAATATTTCATAATCTCATGAAGTGCTGGTCACAGCCCTGACATACATTTTTATGCATTCTCCTTAAAGACAGTCTTACATTTGTATATACCCAAGCACTGGTATCCAGAATGTAAATTCAGATCCTAAGTATCCTTAAAGTATATTACAGCTACAATGAGACACCATCTCACCCCAGGTAGAGCAGCTATTGCAGCTGTAATTAAAAGGACAACAAACAGCAAATGCTAAACATAATCAAGGTTACAAACAGACACTTTATGTAAGTATACATATTTTGCATACATTGTGGTAACTCAGCTCACGACCTTAATGCCACCATTCTGGTGGAAAACAATATTGGATGAGCACTCAATCAAATCTCAACCTAAGGTCAGCATTGACTCTAAACACTGAACATGATTCCATTCTCATCTTATTTAGGTTGTAACCAGGATTGTGGAAATAAATTCATGAACCAAGTTACCATGGTATACATATATCAGTTCTCCAAAATGCATGTAGTTATTAGAAAATGCAAGCATAGACAGAATTCCCTCACTATTTCATGGTTTAACTTTTGCAGACTCACTATTTCACGGGTTTTCAAAAATTACTCACCTAAATTATTTATCGTGGATTTTTTGCTATATCACAGGATTTTGCAGTGCTGTACAGTGTAAGTATGTTGTTAAAATTATGTAGGTTTACAAGTTCAGAATAAGACTAAGAACATTAGAAGTGTTTTAAAAGTGTGGGAAAGGTTTATAAGAGTGTGGGAAGGGTTTATAAAACCTAAAGTATATATAAATACTAAAATAAAGACAACGTCACTACTTTGCTGATTTTCACTTATTGCGGGCATGTCCGGAATGCAACCTCTGTGATAGGTGAGGGACCACTGTACCAATAAAAACACAACAAGTACTGGTGGAGATTTGGAAAAAGAAAGCCTCTCATATTTCTACATAGAAACTTTCATTTTCTTACTATCTTTTTCTGTTTCAGGACAAAATTTAAATATATATTCATTTTTATTTTATAAAGAAAAAATAAGAATTTAAGGTTCAAGTATCTGTAAAAGGACAAAATATTGTGATGACATAGGACTTTTAATTTCTAAGCACTAATATCTTCAAACAACACCCATCCACTAAAACAAATAAAAGTTAGGGGAAAATGCACAAACGATTGACAGATGGTTTTAACTTGGCGCTTGTATATTTGTGGAAGGATTATCTTTGAGCTGGTGTATTTACTTTGGTGTTTAATGATAGTGTGTCCGTGTGCTGAAAGACATCAGTATGAATACTTGCTTAGGAAAAGAAAAAATGCTTGCTGTTTTTCTCGGATGACCCAGGTGTCAAGAATTTGATGGGACTGGAGGGTGGGTGTCTGTCTCTGTCTGGCTGCCTCTCTTTTGCAGGCCTGTCAGAACCAAAACCACCTGAGAGCTTCAGTCCTGGAACAAAGCTCAGTCAACTGATTAACAAGAACCAACAGAAAGCAAGTTATTCAGCAGACGCTGTCAGTCTCTGCTGACCCTGCAGAGCTCTGCACATGACAAAGAGAATAACGTTTAGAAATCACCAATCATAAAACTCAAGCTGAGCACAGGCTTCCAGAATTTGGCAACTTTCATTAGTTCCATCAGTCTGAGGAGGCCAGTTGTGGAGAGTTTACTTGGGGCTTTAAATGGGGCAAGTTAGAGTACCAAGAATTCTGGGAAATAAGAAATTTAGATGTTTCTCTTTTGTTGTTGTTTTCTCTCCAAAGTTAAGTAAGAAAGTGAGTCAGAAGCTTAAAACAAAGAAGCGTGGTGCCTGTGTATGTGTACAGAAGCCCAGCTACTGCACTGCCGGCTGCACGTCCTACACAGACCGGATGCAAGGAGAAAGGAATCCGGCTGTCAGAGTCAGGAAAGGGAAAGCATTGGTAATTCAGAAGCTGATAAATGAGGCAAATCTCAGGTGTATAGTCAGGAAAATGAAGAACATAATTTTCTTTGGGACCAATTAATGCAAGAACTACTTTATATCATCTCAATCAGAGGGATGTTGGCGTTGTCAGACCAAGGGGAATATTTTTCCTAATGGAAGTTAACATGACACTTTCTTATATTAATGAAACACATTCTGAATGACTTCATAGGAAAAAGAAGAAAAAACACCTTAAGTACAAATACTTCACAAGGCAAGACTTGGGGGCATAAATACTCATGACATATTCCACATGCTTAATTAGGCTCTGTTCTTGACTCCTTTTTTACTGGTTTGCTTTTTTAGCAGAAGAGATGCCAAATATGAGCTTCTGCTTCAGACTTGTGCACCACAGTCTGGCCTCGTATCACCCTGTTTCATTTGGCAAGCAGTGTTGTCAAGAATGACATGCACCAACGAATGAATCATTCACGAAAACTGGCAGAGAGTGAAAGCACAGGGACAAATGTGAAAAGTGACGAGTCTGAGGGCTCTTCTGGCATCTCACGTGGGTCAGATCCTGATGTGTTGAAAAGTAAAGCAGAAGGATGGGGGCTCAGACAGATCCTATGACCACAACTCTCAAACTTCTCTAAAACATGAAAAGTCTGAGTCGCTTCCATTGCCCAGTCTGTAACTGAGCTACCTATCACTACTGTAGCAGTCAACTGGAAGAAATTCCTGCCATAAATCATGTTTCAAAATCATTCAGTAAAAGTTGATATAACAATTTTATAACCCACTCTCAGTTTTTCTAAGCATTACGTTCCCAAACACATGGCATATATCATAGATCAAGCCTGATTATTACATACCCCTTGGTAGATATCTCTTTTCCTTTTGACTTCCCAGAAGATTTTACGATAGAAGAACTTCTTGTATGCTCAATTTAACAATATACATTTCTGGGAGACCAGTTAGGAAGATTAAGGCCTAACTGGCCCTTTCTGTGAGCACTAGGGAGAAAGGTGGCATGAGTGTGTGCTGACGCACTGCAGGGAAAATTAATCCAGCTGAGACCCTATTGTTACTGGGATATACACCATGGGTGGTGGGAGACAGATGAATCCTGTTTTGCTCTTAGTGCTTGTGCCCATGTCTACATGAATAAAGCCAAGGAGTGTCAGTCACTTGGGCTCTCTGTCCAAGAGCCTTTCAGCTCCCACATTTTAACCTACTTTGTGTTTCTTTATGTATCTTCTTTACCACTCTTTGATCAGGTGCAAGCTGGAAGATCGGCTCCCTACATACATCGTCCGTAGTTTGTTTTTTTTTAAATCAAATAACTTAGATCTTTCCCCACCAATCTATTTTATCTTTTCAGGATATAAGCAATAAAACTAACAGGGCTGGGGAGAGACATAATTGGAGGAGCCAGTCCCTTTCTACATGAAGTGGGTCAGAGAGTAATCAGAAGATAGGACTCTAATTGAGCAAGTGACAGGCTTGCATCCAGAACATGGTAGAGAAGTGGGCCGGCAATGGCAATGAGGCACTGTTGGTGTGCTAAAAAGCTGGGCATTCTGTTTAGCAAAGCAGTCCATGCTGCTTTTGTATACAAAGATTGATTTTTTAAAAATAAGTTATGTTTAGCTATAGCATCCAAAAAAATGAAATGCTTAGGAATCAATCTAATAAAGGAAGAACAAGAGCTACACAGCGAAAATCACAGTACTCTGAAAAGAGATACTGAAGAGGATTTCAGGAAATGGAAAGATATTGCTTGATCTTAGATAGAAGAACCAAAATTGTTACACAGATTCAATAAAATCCCAACTAAAATATCATTCACATATCTCACAGAGCCAGAGAAAACATTCCTGAAATTTGTCTGAAGCCAGAAGAGACCTAGAATAGCAAAAGCAATCCTGGGCAACAAACACAAGGCAGGAAGCTTCACAATTCTGTCTTGAAATTATACAACAAAGCTACTGTGATAAAATCAACATGATACTGGCAAAAAAAAAAAAGCCAGACTTGAAGATAAATAAAACAGATTAGAAGATTAGTACACAACTACAAATACACTTAGCCACCTCACCTTTCACAAGGGGTAAAAAAAAAAATCTTACTGGAAGAAGGATAGCCTCTTTATTAAATGCTCCTAGAAAAAACTGGATCTTCACATCCCAAAGACTAAAATTAGACCCATGTCTATTGACATGCACTAAACTAAAGTCAAAACAGATGAAAGATCTAAATATTAAAACAGAAACAATAGATCTCTGAAAGAGAAAGAAGGTAGAAATCTTGAAGACATAGGGGTTGGTAGAGAGTTCATAAATGAAAACCAAACTTCATGGGAAATAATTCAAAGACTGGACAACTGGGATCTTACCTTATTGAAAGGTTTTGTACATCAAATGAAATCACCAACAGAGTAAAAAGAAAACCTACCAATTGGAAAAAAATTTAGCCGAATGTTCCTTGGACAAAGGTCTATGATCTAGAACATATAAATAATTTAAAAAACATTAGGCCCAAACCCAATCAAAAAATGGGCATCTGAGGTGAATACACATTTTACAGATGAAAAAATACAAATGACAAATAAATATATGATAAAATGTTCAACATCATTGGTCATTTGAGAAATGCAAATTAAAACAACACCGAGATTCCATCTCACCTCAGAAAGAATGGCTATCATCAATAAATTAAACAATAACAAATGCTGGAGGGGACATAGAGAAAAAGGAGCCATTCTCCATTGTTGATAGGAGTGTAGAATGGTATAACCACTGTGGAAACAGGGTGGAGATTCCTCAGAAAACTAGGATTAAAGGTCCTTCTGGGTGTTTTTGCAGAACTGAAAACATCATACCACAGTGATATATGTGTACCCACGTTTACAGCACAACAATTTGTAATAGCTAAATCTTGCAAACAACCCAAATGTTTATCAACTGAGGAATGGATTAAAAACATGTGCTATCTTTAAACAATGGAATATTACAGCAGAAGTGTAAATAAGATAAACATGAGGCTTTTATGGGTAAATGGATTCAACTAGAGACCATACTGATAAGTGAAATAAACAAGACTCACACATGTAAATATCATATTGTCTCCCTCATGTAAGAACGTGAAACAGTAAATAAATCCAAAAGGTATAATACATAGAGTGAAAGGGAAAGAAACTACTCAAAGGGAAGGAACAACTGGGATGAGGGACAGGAGAAAATAAAGTAGGAAAAAATTCATATTTATATATAAGGCTATACAAGGATAGTTGGGATAATTGTTCTGCTGATTTATATTGGTTTATTGAAAGGAACAGCTACTGTTCTTCTTTCTTTTTTCTTGGGTGAATTTTGCATGCAGTTTTTTCCATACAGTTCTGGTAATCTGAACAACTAAATGAAGACAACAATATGCAATTTAACAATGATTGTTGAATATATACCATCTTTTTTAGTGAAATGCTGTTTTGTTTTCAGTAAGTTTCTTATTATCTTTTATTCCCTTTCAAAATATGATATGTGTTTAAATTTTAACACTTCATTACAATAAAAGATATAATGATATTAATCACTTTCAAAATACTTCTCCTCACTTCAAACACACTTATCCTGTTGTGTATGTGCCACTTTTTGAAGCAGCTCCGGAAGTGCTTTTTCATGAGTATCTTTAGTCCACTGTTGTGGCTTCTGCAGTTTCCTCAGTATTCTCAGAAAAGTTACCTTTCATGGCCATTTTTTTTTCTGGTGGCCAGCTCAGCCCACTCTAGGGGCATGGCTGGCATGGCCTATAATGCCAGGGATCAAACCACGGTCCCTGCACTGGCATAAGCTTGCCTAAGCTGGAGCTTTAGACGGCTGAGCTATCTCACCAGCCCCTTCATAGTCATTTGGACTTTAGGAAAGAGCCAGACTCTCATGGTGCCAGATCTGGTGACTAAGGTAGATGAGGATGCACCAAAAGTTTTGCAAGGCTGCCTTTCTGTTGAAGAATGGCACTCAGCAGCAATATTACCAGTATTTTTGATGATACCTCACAAAGATAGTCATGAAAGAGGACTTTCAGAGGGTCTTCAGAAAGGGGCATTAGTAATGGGACAAGTATGCTCAAAGTAACAGGAAATGTTTTGAGAAGTAATAGTGAAATGTCTTTTTTATTGAAATAAAACATTTAAATATTTATTGAAAACATTTTTATTGAAATAAACATTTAAATATTTATTAAATTTTTACACATTTCATATCTCTATCTGTCTGTCTGTCTATCTATCTATCTACCTATCTATCTATTGTCAAATAATCTCTCAACTGCTCCCTTCTTGATGAAGCTAACCAATCAAAATTGTGGTCAGAGTACAAGTTCTACTAAAGTGAGGGAAACAGGTTTGACCCAGCAGGGACACAGTGGCTGACCATCTCTCCCACTCTAAATCAAGTACCTTTACCATCTCAAATGAAGACTACAAACCATATTGAACACTTCTTTGTTGCTTACTCCTGAATTCCTTATTAATTTATGGAAATCATAAAGTGTTTTCATAGAGATTTACATATAAAAACCTCCTTCATAAGACTATTTACAAAAAATATCATTAACCTGACTATCCAATATCTAGAAATGAATTACACTAATTTTTCCTAAAATAGAACAGCTTTGCAAAATTTTTTATGTATTATTTGACATAGAAACTGTGTATAACTCTTCGATTTGCACAATGTGCACAATATGAAACCTCTTCTAATTAAAAAAAATTTTTTTCCCAGAAAGACCTATATTTTGGCATCAGTTCCTAAAGCAAATCATGAAATGGTAGCACTGACAATGTTGTTTGGTTTTTTTCTTCTTATCTGTATTTTCCATTTTTTAAGCAAGAAATACAAACCATTTCTAGAGTTATGACTATAAGCCCAGAAGCTTTTTTAAAGCATGCCCTGAGCCTACTGCCTTTGGATGTCTTTACTTTCATGGCATCATAGATTTCTGCATGTTTATCTTTGAATCTACCTTGAGAGACACAAGTCTAAACACATCTGAGAAAATAAATGATGCCCTCTGCAAGCCTTAATTTGCACATCCAGTGGAAATCCCTGCTGCGGCCTTTTCCTCCTACTCCATTTCTGCCCTGGGAGGCAGAGCCGTAAATCATGTCCACTAATGAGGCGGCACTCGGGGCCAGCAGCATCATGTGGCACTGCAGGGATGGTGGGGGGCTGCTGCTCACTTCCTCACATGGGGGACCCTGATGATTCTTTCATGACTCTTTTCCTGACGAGACACCATTGCTTAAGATTTCTGAATGTTCTCAAGAGGTCAAGCCCTGCCCCTATAGCCTGTGTTACAAAATTTATCTCCATTTTGACAAAAATAAAGAGCTTCAAAGAGAAAGGCGAAATGAGAAAGGGTGAGGGGAAGAAAACAGAGAACTCTTTCTTGTACATATTGAAAATGGTCGACACATTTTCTACATGACTTTTATCTCATTTGGAGAATAACAAATCTTCTAAGATTTAATGCCAAAGAGGTATGAAAACAGCCTACAGTCTGAAAAAATGGGGTAAAAGCAGAAACCTTCCCGTGAATTGTAGGCATTAATAAGGCTGGATTAGCTGACACAGCCCACTAGGTAAGCAAGGGCCCTGGCATTACTGGGATCTAGGATGAAATGCCAGTTCTTACGTTACCAGCTGATGCCATGGGTAAGGGCAAGATAATATAATTTTTCTAAACCTAAATTTCCTCTTACATAAAAAGATTATGCATACCAAGGACCAATCAATAAAAAGACTGGAAGTTCTGAAGTTGATTTAACAATGTACTTATCTGGCTGCGTCTCCTAGGGACCCTTTCCTACAAAGTCATGGGGATTGATACCATCAAAAGGCTTCACCAACTCAGCACAGGAGAGCTGTCCACAGAATAGTGGACTCCCAAGACCATTGCATGCATGGAGACAGAGACCCGGGAAGTGGCCTGTGATAACTTCTGCAGATATATTTTGAGCTTAAGATGCTCATGATTGTGAGCAAGAAGAAGTCCTGGACACGCATGACCTACAGATGTGGAGCGCAACAGAGGCGCCACCACAGGAAACCAGATGGGGGAGTCACTGTTCCCAACCCTGACGGTTCACCAGAATCAACTGTGTTTCTAATGTTTTGAGAGTTCTGATTTAATTGCTCTGGGGAAGGGCCTGGGAATCAATCTTTTATTTATTTTCATTTGACCAATGTTTTCATTCAAATATTTTATTTTTTAAAATTCAATAAAATTTCATGCAATTTAATTCTTTCATGCTTTTGTTTATTTTTAAGGCAAAGTTCACATAATATAAAATTAATCTTTAAAAGTTAGGCATTCGGGGGCATTTGGTGTCATCACAACACTGCACAGCCATCTGCTGCATCCAGATCCACACCATTTCAGCAGCCTCAAAAGGAAATCTGCACCCGTTAAGCACTCATGCCTCATTCCCATCCCCTGCTCGCTGCCTCTATGGATTTGCCTGCTGTCAATGTTCTCTAAGAATCAACCATACAAGATGTAGCCTTTTTTGTGACTGGTTTCTTTCACTAAGTAGGTTTCCTTCATTTATCTAAATAGCTCTATTTCACTTATTTTTATGACTGCATATTATTCCATGCTATGAGTATGCCACATTTAATTTATCCATTTATGAACTGATGAACATTAGGGTGTTTTTTTTCCTACTAGTTGCTTTCATATACATGCTCAAATATTATACCAAATACCTGTTTTTAACTTTTTGGGTACATACTTAGGAATGGAATTTAACTGGTCATATGGTGTCTTATATTTAACTTTTTGGGAGAAGTAGTTTTTGCGAAGTTTTCCAAAGGATTCTATGTCAAGATGATATTAAAAATCACTAATAGGTAAGAGGGACAAGGCTACAAGAACAGCTGGAAAGCTATAGTGGGAATATGATAGGGTCAGAAGTAAAATTTTGTAAAAACAACATACTGGAAGCTGTCAAAGTCTGTAAAGAACATGGTTATATAGAGATGTCCACCAAGAGAATCCTTCAAGGGAGGGGCTGCCAATAGTAAATATTAGAAAGAACTAGAAATCAAAAAAAGGATGCAAAAAAAAGTCTACTGCATATGGCAAAAAAGAGAGGTCAGGTGTACTTGGCTCACTGAGGACCTCAGCCTTAGGACATACACAAGATGCCAAGAAGAACAATGCTACACACATCCTTATTCATCATTTACTCTTATGGGCAAAGGTCAGGTCTTTTCCCTTCAGTTTCTCATGGCACCTAAGAATGTACAATACAAACATCAAGTGCACAATCACAATCTTCAATTGACCACTTAACACCTGAAGAATTACTACATCAAAATCCCTGCCACTTATAGAAGTAAACTACAGGAGAGTACTAACTCGTAACTACTTTACTATTTTATAATCTTTCTATGATTTTTTTTTTTTTTTTTTTGGTATCAGAAATCCAACTCAGGAACTTGCTCTTGCCAGGCAGGCCCTGTGCCACTGAGTTATATTCCCAGCCCCTTTTGTATGATTTTAGCCACATGGAAAATATCTGAGTATATTAATTTATGATTAGAAAAACTGTTTGATCCTAACTTCAGCCAAACACTTAATAAACTCTTACATTGTCCCCCTTTTTACTGCCTAAAATCCTGCTTTAATTTAAAGATATTTATCTATTTTTATATAATATTCACCAATTTCTGAATCAATATATTGATAAGAAAATGTATGATCACTTCACAGCAATTTAAAGTATGATTTCCTTCTGCTATTAAAGGAAGGGGAAATTCTTACAATTCCTACATTTTAAGTATGAAAAGCGATAAGGTTAATCTTATGTCTGAAGTCACATACTAAGCTTAGCTTAAGTTTGAATACTCAGTGAAGGGGCTGGGGAGATGGCTCAGTAGAATAAGTGCTTGCCTGGCAAGCACAAAGGTCTGAGTTCAAATCTCTGGTTCCGTTAAAAAAAAAAAAAAATTTAAATACTCAGTGAGCAGTAAGTCCATACCCAAGGTAGGAGTGCTTTTTTTAAAAAAAAAAAACCACATGTTGATTTTTTTTTCCATCTTAAGTGTAAAATCAACCAAGAAACATTCCTGAGAATAGATTCACTTTTTCAATTCCTGCTTCTATTTTGTAGACGGTGACAGTATTTAATTTGAAATTTCCTCTTTCTTTGCCAATTGCAGTTTGAACTCCTATTTGCAGTGATTTTAAACACAACCTTGTGTGACACACAAAACACTGAGAAAGCAGCCAGAACAAGAAGGAGAAAAAGATGTTTTCCTTTAGTATCAAACCTGGCAAGAAAAGAACATGTTCCCATAAAGCCTTAAGGCATTCCTGGCTTTCTCTTTTTCTTTTTTTAAAATTTATTTATTGTGTGTGTGTGTGTGTGCACGCGCGCGCGCGCGTGTGTGTGTGTGTGTGTGTCCAGCTCAGCCCACCAGGGGGTGGGACTGGCTGGCATGTGGTG
>NDGN011517410.1:0-12310 GCA_002564285.1 Tympanoctomys barrerae | reverse complement strand
AGGGAGAGAGGGAAGGAAGGAAGAAAGCAAAAAGGAGGAGGGATGTAGGGGAAAAAGAAGGGAAGGAGGGAGGAAGAGAGGGAGGAAAGCACGATTTCCTATATTAAAGAAATCAAGAGCAAAAAAAAAGAACCTATAGCATAAGAAAAAAAAAACCTTTAGCCATTTGTTATTAGACAAAGGACTAATATCTAGAACATAAAAAGAATTTTTAAAAATTAGACCCCCCTAAACATAAAGACCAGTCCAAAAATGAGCATCTGAAATTAATAGATACTTCTCAGAAGAAATATAAACAGCTAATACAAGAAAAAATGTTCCATATCACTGATCATTCAAGAGATGCAAATTAAAAGAAAGCTGAGATTCTATCTCACTACAAAAAGAATGGCTATCATCAGGAAATCAACTGATAATCAATGCCGGTGTGGCTATGGGAAAAAATAACCCTTCTCCACTGTTGGTGGGAGTGTAGACTGGTACACCCACTGTGGAAATAAGTGCAGAGATTCCTCAAAAGACTACGACCAGAGGTTGCATTGACCCAGACATTCCCCCTCTTGCTATCTTCCCAAAAGAATTAAAAGCATCATACCATAGTGATATATGTGCACTCACATTTATAGAAGCACAGTTTATAATATCAAAATCTTAGAAATGTACCAAATATCCATCAGCTGGGGAATGGATAAACAAAGATGTCTCTTTATACAGTGCAGTAATACTTGGTCAAAAACAAGGATAAGTTTGATACATTTATAGCTAAATGGATGGACCTTGAGACCATACTCTGAAGTGAAATAATTGCACATGTATTTATGCATCACATTGTCTCTGGTGTGAGAAACTTAAAGTGAAAACAAGAACCAAAATGTGTAATAGATGTTGTGAAAAAGGAAGTAATTATTCCAAGGGGAGGGGGAGTTGGGGCGTGGAAGGGAAAAGAAAAGATGAGAAAACAAATGACAAAATGGAAACAAAGCTTTGTAAATAAAGACAGATGAGGAGCTGGAGAGAAGAGAAGGGAATGAGGGGGGAAAGTAATTAAGATACATCATGTTCAGGTACAAGCTCCCTACAATGAATGTGATCATTATGCACATCTACATTGTACCAGTAAATGTAATTATTAAAAAATATAGAAAATATGCATAGATTCTACTTCTACATAGCAGTATGAATGTCATCATTCTCTGTAGACATAATAATAGATTAATAATTAATGGAACAATCTAACTATGAGTAAGTTACACTGGCTTTTACTAAACATGAAGACAAGTCTATAGCTCTTATTGTTACTTGTGTGGTTATAGGTATCAAACAAACATCCTTAAAACATCTATGGAAAAACTCCTGTCTTTTAAAATCTGGAGACAAGAAATTCCTCCCACTTAGAGAAATCCCACCTTGACAGTGGGTTATTGTCTAAGTCGGAACTCAGACAGGTTTTGACAACTATGCTAAGGGTCAATGAGTTGAGGACAGAAATATCTCTGAGAAATATGTCCCTCGGGGGTGGAGCTGGGGATGCAGACTTGATCCAGACTGCCCTGCTGAGGTGGCAGCACTCAGGTCTGGCCCAGAGCTTTTCAATCCTGTTTACTTCCCCCATGAACATAAGTCGGATCCAAAGGGGAAAACACCAAGGAGTAAAAGTCCCTGAGATGAAGACCAGGCCTGTGCTTCTCTGTGGCTGCTGTTATAGTTTCTAAAGCATGCATACGCAAGTGAAGAGCCATAAAATTGTATCAGAAAGGCCACCTTCTCTACCTGCGAAAGCTCAGTAGCATGCATGAGCATAGTCTGTTTTCTGGGGGCCCTTGAGCATTAAAAAATGGGGTGCTGTGGCTTTAAAGTGTCCCTAAATTTCCTGTGTTGGAAACATCATCACTAATATAGCAGCACTGAGAGTCGGGGCCCAGGAGGGGGGATTAAGTCACTGGGGTTCTACCCTCATGGATGATGTCTTTGTCTCCAGAGTAGGTGTGAGACAAAGCTGGGGCCATGCTTTCCTGCGTGGCGAGCTGGCTCTCTCCCTCTCACCCTACTCTTCTTCCATGGGAGGACACAGCACCAAGTCCCTCTCCAGATGCATTCCTCATCTTGAACATCCCAGCCTCCAGAACTGTGAGGCCAGTGAGCTCCTATTGTTTATAAATTATCTAGTTTGTGGTGTTCTGCTATCATGGCACAAGACCAATAAAGAGGACAAAACTGAGAAAGCTATGTTTCTGAGATGTGCAATTCCCCCCGTCCCCTCCACCCCACAAATGTAGGGAGGAACTCAAAAGGCAGCTGGATTTTTAAGCAGGGATGGTGAATGGACACAGGGAAGCATTTGTGGCCTCTCTTCCTGAGAGGTTTTACTCTCTCACAGCCTTGCATAGCCTGGGAAACACGGGTCCAACCAAGTTGTGCCTTCAAGTTGACCCAGAAAATGTGCTACATGAGCCACCTCTCCCTTCCTATGCAGAAACCCTAACCCCTAATGGATTTTATTAGAACATGTGTTCTTTGGGAGGTGTTTAGATTATAAGGATGGCGCCCTCATGGTGGGATGAGTGCCCTCATAAGAGATAGGGAAGGGTCCTCTCTCCTCTGCTTATCTCTCTCCCCCACCATGAGAGGACACAACAAGGAGACAGCCACCCACAAATGATCACACATTGATCTTGATGTCCAACCCTCAATGCTGTGGAGAACACATTTCTGTTGCTGCAGCCACAGAGTCTCTGATATTTTGCTGTAACAGCTGGAGCAAAGGAAAAAGGTAGTGAACCACCTCAGTCCCTCACAGTGCAGTACCATTCTTGTCATCACAGACACTTAGACTAAAGGACATGGTTTGGGTCTCCAGAAACATAAAGTCAGGTGAAGGGAATGCTTGCTATCATGGTCAGTGTCTGGAATAAACTTCTAACATTGATATAGTAACTCCTGCTACAGGTGCACACACAGAACACAATAGAAATATAGGGGAAGATAGCTGTTCTCATCTGGTTTGTGCTATTGTAATTTATAATAGAAATTTTTTGGCATTGTTCTAGAGGCTGGGGACTCCAAGATTAAGGGACAAGCATATGGCGGGGGCCTTCTTGCAGCATCACCTGACTATCGCAGGGAAAGGGAGAGAAAGAGGAAACAAGAGAACAAACATGAAGTTACTTCAAGTTACTCTATAATTGGCATTCATCTATTGATGAGGATGGTGTCTTCAGGACCTAGTATCTGCTCATTAGGCCCCACTACCAGCATTAGGAATTTGGATTCCAACACATAAACTTTGGGGACACACCCAGACCACAGCAGTCCCTCGGGGCACTATTACACAGTGGCAAGAGGCAGGACAAGGCCTCAGGAGATGGGTGCATGAAGGAGTGTTACCCTGACCATCTGAACTACAATCTACATGCATACCAGCCATCTGCTCCCTTACCATGAAAAAGCCCAACATTACTAAGTTACACTATAACAGTAAAAATATTCACGTCTATATTCTGTTGACCAGAGATTTTTCTCACAGTATGGAACATTAATAGTTTTCTTAAGCAAAAAATTAAGCAGTCACATGTTAGTTCAATTAAGTACTTACCTCAGCCCCACTTATTTTAACCAGCCAACCAAGATATAATTATTGCAGTAAGCTCACTCCAATGGTAATAAAATATCAAGCATATGTATTTCATGTAGTCTACTCTCATAAATCTTGCAATACATTCAAAGTGACAAATATACAAAATTAAGGATGAAATAAGGCAAACCTAATATCCTCCTATGAGCAGATTCTATACATCACCACCATTATAGCCCAGCCTGCTTTGGCTCATTTTCATGGTTGGCTGGAACTGCACTAAGTTGTAAATCTGATGATGGTGGAGACTCCCTTTGCCAACCTCTGTTCATGCTAACCCA
Source organism: Tympanoctomys barrerae (assembly GCA_002564285.1). Taxonomy (NCBI): domain Eukaryota; kingdom Metazoa; phylum Chordata; class Mammalia; order Rodentia; family Octodontidae; genus Tympanoctomys; species Tympanoctomys barrerae. Next base: position 8,398 of record NDGN011517410.1, on the reverse strand, counting down.
CTGCAGGTGCTCAATAAATGTGTTGGGCTCACATGTGAAGTGATTTAAGTCTTGGTTCTAAGCAGTTCCTTACAATATCCAGGAGAGATTGTTCTGTCTTCTAGCAGAAGTCTACCTTCCCGATACACATCACATCACACATTGGTCCTCAATTCTCTGCTTCTGTTGTGGCATTTCTGCCACAGAAGACTTTTTCTCCTCCTGCCTTACATTCCATCTCAGTCTTTAATCACTGGATCTGCTGAAAATACCTCATTTGCATTGGAGGTTGAAGATCTTTTCTATCACTAAGCCCTCTGCAGATACATCCTTCTAACTCTGCCCTTGACCTGTCCCCAGTCTCTACTTTGGTTTTAATTCCTACACGTTCCATGCCCATTCAGCAATAATCTTTGATCAAACCCAGACTAGCTGGGCTCACCACACACATGTGGAGGGATATAGGTCCCTTCTGTGCAGTTCTCCAGCCAGCTGATGGAAGGTATTACTATAACAAACAGTTCCTTATTCTCAAATGAACTATGATTCAAAAGTCTATTTGTAAGGGAGTTATTGGACACTTAGAATCCATTTTCCCAAAGGACTGATGTTACAAATTGTGGTTGGATCTCAGGGCCTGTTAATACCTATTTAGCCCAGTTGCTAAAATTTATACCACAGTCTCTTATTTTAATAAAAACCCAAATACTAGAAGTCACAATAGACTTAGCTGTTATGAGGGGCATAGGTTGTTGGGGCTGGGGATTTCTCACCCAGAGAGATAAGAAACGTTCCAAAATCCTTAATTAGGTTTGTCTTCTAGGTTTTAGTATTGAGCTATATATTTCCAGCTGTTCATTCATGTTCTACAATTCCATTTTCCTTCATAATTAAAAACACAATATAATGCCAAAGTGAGTGACTAAAAATGATGACAAGCCCCTCAGACACATGGAGCAAAGTCCGACTTTTTCCAAATTGGGTTCTGTCATGAGCCTTGAGCTTTTTTTATCACAAGTTTGGTGCTTGTCTTTGAAAGTCCAGTGTTTAGAAAAATTGTTCGTAAACACTATTGCTAGCACACTGTGATCTCAAGGGATGATTGCACACCCATTTTTTATAGAGGCTGCTATGAAGTTCATCTGCTGGTCCCTAGGGTACAGCAAACAGACAGAATTCTTAAGGAGGTTGCACTGCTAATCTCTGGATTTAAAAAACAAATCAGGAGAGATGGAAACTTCTAGAACCAATACAACCACCCATGTATTGAAGTCAGGACTCTTTCTTCAAAATCACGCCATTCCAGGGACAGTGCCATATGTCAGGGCAGAAGCCCCGCCCTCCATAAGCTCAGCAGGGCCATAAGGAATTTCTTGGACACCATGATAGCAGCAGCTGCTTCAGCCTTTGCTTTGATGTTCTGCAAATTCCAAGGGGCTCCAAGCTGACCATGCTGACTGGGAGGCTGGTTCAGATTTCATTAGCAGCACTTCAAGCAAACCAAAGGCTCCAGGCCTCCAAGTTCAGGAGCAGATGCCCCACTCCTGAATTAACCCTGGGTGGATGAGTATCTAATGACAACGCTCATTCTCCAGCCCACAGGTGCAGTTTTGGGCTTTTCCCATTCTGTCCATCTATTTTTCCTGCCCCTTGCCAACTGTTGGCTACATCTTTTTTCAACATCTCCCCTCCCATTCTTCAGATCATTTGCACTGCCCAGCCATTCATACTAGAACAGCTGCAGTTATTATTTTCCTGCTTCTTTCTTTTCTTTTCATTTTTTAAATTATCATTTTCATATCCAATATAATCCCAGCTCCTTCTCCACAGAAGAGAACTAACATGGCCAGTGCTTTAGTGTTTATGGGATTTAGTGAAAGTAACATGTTTATAAAGTTTAATACACAAATTAAGACAGCAAATTTTGAGACAGAAAATCCCTGGTTTGCTTGCCCAGGCTGCCAAGGTGGACCCAAAAGTAACTGCAAGAGAGCTGGACTCTTACCACCCTGAATGTCTGCTTTGCTCTAGTCCACAAATAGATGAAAAGGATCTGTACTAAATGTATAAATTTTCAAGGCCTTCTTATCATATTAACAATTTCAAGGACTATAGGATGATAGCTTACAAACATCAATCCAACAATTCTAAGAGATATTTGGCTTCTTGAATCTCTAAGTTAGCTTTTCCTACTGAGCCCTTGATCTCCTTTTTTCCTTTAGCAATCAACCCTACTCTCATAATGCTAATTCTGATTTTCACGAAAAATCATTTTCTCAGCACATACTAGCATATGCACCTCTACATTAGTCTCTACTTCACTTTTTTTTTTTTGGCTTAATTTGAGTTCCTGGGGTACAATTAACATACAATAAACCTGACCTTTCTTAAAGTATATAATTCAAGAGGTTTTACCAAAATACATAGTCATGCAATTCTTACTATAATCAAGATGCAAAACATTTCCATCATCCCAAAGGCTCCCTCCTGCCAGCCTGCAGGTGGTCAACACTTTTCAGCCCCAACTCCTGGCTTCTGTCCCCATAGCTCTGCTTCTTTCAAAATGTCATACAAACAGAATCATAGTTTGTGGCCTCTTCTGCCTAGCCTGATCACTCAGTCCAATGCTTTGAGACCAACTGATATTCTTGTACATATCAATAGTTCACTCCATTTTATTGCAAAGTGAGACTAGAGCACATGAGACTAGACCACAATTTGTTTATCCCATTACTCCATTATAATTTGGGTAAGCTGTTTACAGTTTAGGTATATTATGAATCCACTATGAAGATTTGTGTTCTAGTCTTTGTGTGGACCTCTGCTCTCAGTCTCTTAGGTGAAACCCAAGATTGGAATTACCCAGTCACATCATCCATAGGATACAAGTACAGCCAGTACAGGTTTGACTCAACGGGAGCTGCAAGACTACTTTCTAGAGTAGCTCTATTTGGGGTTCCCTGCAGCCATGTGTGAGTGTCTCAGTTATTTATTCTTCATCTTTACCAATACTTGCATTCTTGGTCTGTAATCTTAGCCATTCTAGTTGGTAGCTAGGGATAGAGTTCATGATTTAACTTCACTTTTTTTTTTCCATTTTAGGGAAAGGTCTACAGGGTGTTCAGGGTCTCACTAGTAAATCAGACTCGTAGTGATTCACCTGTTTATAGTCTCCCAAGAGCTGGGATTATAGACATGTGCCACCATGCCCAGTTTCAATTGCTGTCTCAGCATGCCCCGGGGGCAGGGCTGGCAAGGCAGGCCCAGGGATCAAACCTTGGCCCCTTCGCCTGCTTGCAGGCACTTTAATATGCTGAACTATTTAGCTGGCCCTAACTTCACATTTCTTGACCAATAGTGTTTGACATTTTTATTAGATTTTAATATTTTAGGTAATAAAATTATACATTTATGTACAACATGATGTTTCAAAATTTGTTTATATACATAGTAGACTGTCTAAATTAAGATAAATAATATATGCATTGCTAAATTTCTTTTAGTGTTTACTGAATTAAATGTGTTTATGTTTGCTGGGATCTTTAGGTAAACACTTTGAGCAGGTGGGCTCATTCAAGTAGTACCCCTTTGTGTAGGGTGAATAACTGTACACACGGCCCTGCTGACCTAAGAGTCATACTGCAGGCTTGCTAGAACATTTTCTCTTCCATCTTCTTTTTCTACAACTCAAATCTCTGAGAGAGCCACATTTTTCTAAAAAGGGATCCCAGACAGTGTCAAAGGGAAGATTCAAAAAGTAGGAGTACGGACAGAAACCAGCAGTGATGGCGAATGGGTGTCACTTGTAAGAAAGAGACTATTCACTTATGCTTCCGAGCCTAGAAAGTTTGAAAACTATGAATCACCACTATTTACTGAAAGAAAATGTGACCAACAGTTTGACAGAGTCCAAATCACTGAGGTTAAAAATACCCCTTGAAAATATACACTTCTTTTTACTTCTAAAGGAAATTAAATAGCAAACCTCTCATATGTTTAATTTATTTTCTTATCCCAAACTAGATTTTAACTTTACTACTAGGAATCATCTTACATGCTGGACAAATAGATTCTTGAATAGCTGTATATAATAAAAATCTGAAAAATAATTTATATGCTTTAAGAAGCACTGATTCATGAAAGCTAGACTGTGGATCCTTTCTGTAATTTGTTAGGGCAGAGTTCTTCTTAGAGAAGCCTTTGTTCTACAAGAAAATTATTTCAAAGTGTGACCCTCCTGCAGGAAGAATGTGAAATCAGCACTTGTGAACTGTCACTCAGCTACACATAAAACGAGCTTCCTAATTCCACAGAACAGTTGATTGTCACACATTTGCCCCGACTGGAGCTCTGGAAGTCACTCTGGGGACACAACGCATCACTGCCACTTTTAATGTTATTCTACTAACTGAGAATGCTTGTACTCTCAACTTCAGCTTCATTACTTAATCTCCAGCCTTTTAGGATTAAATTTTTAATTTTAACACATCAATGACATAGTCATTGCACTTACTATCTCTAAAGTCTCCTAGATTCTTGAAGGGATTTCAAAGTGCCCAAGACAAACACAATAAGGACTGAAGTTAGAAACTAAATAAGCTACTATGGAGATTAATTTCTAGACAAGTACATGCTACAGAATTTTCTTAAGCTACATGTTGAAGTTGGTCAGGTAACTTTTAGCAGAGGAAGACACCATTATTGACCTTTTAAGATCTGCATTAAAGTTATTTCAATGCCTGATGTACTTACCTGCTTCATGGGCATCTCAAAAAAATATAGACTAACTTTCTGAAATCATATAAAAAGAAGACATAGTCATTTAAATTAATTATTTAAATTTCTTCCCCTTGGGAATTCAAATTTTTAACTTTACTATTTTAAAGATACAACCAGGGTGCTCACTCACTTCAAAAGTCTCCTTGGTTTCCCAAGTAATTATAATGTGTCTAGTCTTGTACAAATAGCAAATAAAAGTGGTAAAGAGGATTCTAAAAGAGAAACACTAAAGGGAGACCAAAAAAAACATTTTCCAAATGCATGGGTGATAGGTATAGGCCATGCAGAGTGTCACAGATCAGCACAGTCACACAAGCACATGTGACCACGGGCTCACATTTGGTACCCGGTAGGGCAAAGACAGAGGACAGAAAGGGCTGGGGCTGGGCAGCACCTGCTGATGGACCTCCTCACTGTCATTGCAACACTGGGGGCTCAGATATAGACAAAATTGTATGAGAGAAATGAACAGCTGGATAGACGTCTTCTGCTATGTTAGAAAAATATCTCATGTTTACATGGTTACCACCACTAAGACTAGAAATGCAGTCACCCGGTGGTATCCTTTGAGGAGTTTGACTCCAGAACTGCCCCCATACATACAGGCAGTAAACTCTGTGGATGCTCAGGTCCTTCATAAAACAACACAGTCATTACATCAAACACATATATATCCTTCCCTCTACTTTAAATCATCTCTAGAGGATACACACCTAATACAGTGTAAATGTTGTATAAATAGTTATCATAGCATATTGTCTAAGGAATGATGGGAAGAAAAAGTCTATACATGTAAGTAAAAATGCACTTTTATCCCTAAATACTTTCAACTCATGGTTAGCTGGAACCTCGAATATGAACCTACAATTACAGAGAGGTGACTTAACTTTGAACTTGGAGTTGGTAAAGGCAGCAGCATGTTATAAATTATATAAGTGAATAAAGTCAAATGAAGTAAGTAAAAAGTATTTTAAAAGTCCAATTTCTCCTGGAATCCTTCACATTGAAGCCAAAGAGAGGACCGTGTCCCCTGACATCTGCCCCTGGCCAGAAGCTTCCCAACTACGCAGAAACAGAAACCAGCCAGGGCAGGTAGCATGGATTTGGGGGCAGCCTAGGACCATCATCTTTGCTTTTATTATCCAGACTGGCAAGGAGTAAAGATCACAGAGATAAAACCTTATACTAAAATATAGAGCAAGTGGGAAAAGAGTCCTGCAATTAGCTTTTAACCTGGAAGAGCTTATGAGGTGCACAAGATTATAGGGCTTGGAGATCCTCAGAGAGAAAAGGCAACACAGGCAGAAGCAGGAAGAGCCAGAGATCCCTGGAGCCCTGGCACAGTTACTAAGCAAGCATCTGCATCCAGACTGACAGGTGAACTGCAGGTTAGAGTCAGGCCAGGGTGAAGCTCCTGGCCTCATCCCACAGCAGGCAGAGAACCTGTGGAAGCTCTCCTGCGTGAGAACACCACAGTCAAATATTTATGTGGAGCTCTCCACCCACACTATGGAAGATGGCATGCAATACAGCCACAGATCAATTAAGAAAGCTTCTGCTGCTAAGAACTAAAACCCTGACATTGTAAGAGACAAACCTAAGACACATAGTTCAGAAAAAGACTACGTAGTGTTCGGTGAATTGTCAGAGAACTATGGAGTGGGTATAAGTCATAAATTCTTAGCCAGGTCAATAAAGGCATTCATTCCCCAGAAAAGAAGCCCCTGAAGAAGTGGAGGAGCGGTGAGTAGTATGTGATTAGAGAACAAGGGATGCTGAATTTTGGCTTGGTATCAAAAGGATTTGCTTTGCTTTAAGTACAAACTACTAGGATGGGTGTAGTTGTATATACTAGCTCTCAAAAGGCTGAGGCAGGAGAATTAAAAGTTCAAGATCAACACAGGCTATATTTACAAGGAGACCCAGTCTCATAAAGAAAAAAAATTCCAACCTACCACTCCCAACTAAGGATCATGGATAGCCCCATAGAGATGGGTGGGGTAGTCATGAAGCCTCTCTAGTCAGGGACCACCCAGGGCTGTCTTTCAGGAACACCATTCCCCAGGACCACAGCCTGGGAAAAAGTCACTCCAAATGTTGTGCTTCCATCAACGTCTGGAAACTCTAACTGGACATCCAGCAGCTGCCACTTCGTGGATCACATAACCTTTCAATCAGTGCTGGCTGAGGAACAGAAAAAGGATCACTCCCTCATTTCCTTATCACGCCCCCTGGGTGAAAATAGCAAACAAAAAAGTTGTCCACCAAACACCAGGTGCTGAAAAAGTGCTTTCTACCTCTAGCTCAGGGAATATTTTCTGCTTCCTGAACTCTTGGCTTTGCCAGGGTGAGGAGGTCCAGCTGCTGCATGTCATGTGCTCCTCTGCCAGTCACCCGCCTGCATCTGTGCTGGGACAATGGCCTCCCATTAACGTTTAAAAATTGAGACACTAGCCTGAGGGGACTTTCATGCATTCAGAAAGTGGTTATAGATTATTGACTATGGGGTCAGACCTGTGCCCCAAACTTCAGGGGTTCCACTCCCAGGGTGAATGAGGACACAGACACTGCCAAAATATTACAGGCCACACATCATGAATCTTAAGCACTGTACCAGAAGCGGAAGCCCCCTGGAACAGTAGACAGCTAGGGCTGTGCTGAAGAAGATTGAGGCTACCTCAGAGGTAGGAGCATGACAGTTTATGCCTGGGGTGCCAAAGATGCACAAGTCCTAATAGTTTATCTGAGTAGCAAGGAGATACAATCAATAGATTGATGAAAGGCTAAGTATCCATCCCACATTTTAAGAAAAGATTATTCCTTAGCCAATGTTAACATTTAGAAGGTAAAACATATCTCTCATATATTTTCAGCTTTTCCTGAAAAATTACAAACAATCTGGGAGCCCTGGGCCCACGTTCCCACCAGGCAACAGTTTCCGCTTCTTTGCTAAACAGCTCCCAGTCCCCCTCGCCTCAGTGACATGGGCACAAGCTCACTGGCACTAGCAGGGACTGTGTTTGCTTCTCTGAAAACAACTCTCTGAGGTGGATGTGGTTTCCTGGGTGTAGACTTGGGTCCATGTGGGGTACTCTGTTCTGTTCCCACACCCTGAGGCCTGTGCTGTACTTGCACATCTTGTGGGTGCCATGTTCTTCAGTTTCCAAAGGTCCTGCACAAAAGCGAGGTCCCCCAAGGATCTTGCATGGCTCCTCTCAGGGTTACCTGGGACTGCTCCCAACACAGGCAGAGTAGCAGACTCTTTATTTGGCTAGTGTGTGAAGGCCTTGCCTCCAAAATTAAATTTGTAGTTTTAAGAGGGCATCAAATGCCCACATAAAAACCAAAAAACAAAACAAAAAAAAATGCCCACAAGAATGATTCATTGTAAGTCAGCTGTAGGAGGATGTAAGCTGCTTTATATAGGGATTTCATCTTCTGACACATATATGTGCACACACATACACATATATGAATACACATGATTCTCCAGACAGCCAGCATGGCTATGAGGAAAAAATAAAGTATCACTGTTACTAGTTAAAACTTTGAATAGGATGGAAAATTTAATGGCATTAGTAACTTTTAGGGTACTTTGGAAAACATATATATATATATATATATATATATATATATATAT
>NDGN011517408.1:8466-19019 GCA_002564285.1 Tympanoctomys barrerae | reverse complement strand
TGGATCACAGGTAGCCTCAGAGCTGAGGAACACCTGTGATTTTTGCTAAAATCTATGAGTCCACCACTTTCTGATCCACCTTGCGCTGCTCTGAAATCTGGTATCTCTCTCTCTCTCTCTTGGTGTCGAAGATCTCGCCCTCCTGGTGTCTGGGTTTCTGCAGTTTCTTCTTCAAGTAAGCATCAGTGAGGTGTTTGGAGATTTTGAATTTGATGATATCAATTTTTATAGAGGTGGCAATGACACATTTCTGGTGTGTTCTTTGTAGAGGAACAGGATTAAGGCTCAGAGGCCCCATCACAAATAGGAAGCCACCAGCCAACTGCTTCAGGAAGACCACTCTCTTGCCTCTGTGATGCCCGGTGAGGATGATCAAGATGGTGCCAGGAGTGATGCTAGTTCAAAGTTTCCTCATATACTGATTGAATGGTTTCTTGCCATGACTCAAGAGCTTTTGGGGCCTATCTTCAGTAGGGTAGTATCTAGGCATTTTTCAAAGCTTACCAACCTGGGTATCTCCATTCTTGCCCCCACTGACTGATTTTGTGATCGTAGCAAGAACTTTCTCCTTTTTCTTCTCAACCTTTGATTTAGCACTTGTGTACTTACTCTTGTACAGAGCCCTTCTGGAATACATAGCAGATCAGGAGTATCTATCAATTCCTCTAACCAGGACAGGATTTTGGCTACAGTGGGGCTGCCCCTTCTTGGACTCTTTTTTTGCCTTCACCTTATTCTTTTGACCAGTACCTGGCAGAAGATTTTGGCTTCGGGTTTCTTCTCTAAGTGTCTGGCTCCTTAGTTTTTTTTTCCTGCCCTGTTGTAAGATGGGAAAGAGCAGAAACTGACTATTAAAATGAATGTATACTGCTGAGTCCAGAGAGGAAGAAAGGAGATACACTTTGTTATCACATCTCCAGAAATCCTCTGGTTCCCACTGTGGAGAAGATACTGTCCACTGACCTCTATGTTTCCAAGATGGAGTCTGGTCCATGGACCAGTTTTTACTGTCCCGATGATATTTTTCAGATGGCTCCAGGACAAAATATTCAAGGACAGGAACGACTTCATTTGGTGCCTCCTGAGGAATTTGTCCTATTGTGGTGTTTATAAACATGATGATTTCAGGTTTCTATTGGAAAAGCTAATTATAGTAAATTCTTGGACAAGAGGATAATTCCTGTACCTCTTGTTTTTAACAATGGAAGTTCTATTCACAGCAAATAAACCTTTGGGAAGACACTGTTTCCTCTCTTTTGTTTTCACATCATTCACTGTTATGGCTTGTGTCTGCAAGTCTTCCCAAAGCATCATGTGATTATAGGTTGGGTTTTGGGAGGTGACTGCATCCACAGTGTGTGATGCTGGGGTTAAGATGCGATGCTGGGTTAAGTGTGCCTATAGCCACACTCCAAAAGCAGGTAGCCTAGATGAAATACAAAGGGACAGAACAAAGCCAGACTGTTTGCTTCTGTTTCTACTTCTGCTGCTTGCTGCTCTGCTGTCTCCTGCCTGCTTGCCATGGACTGTTTCTCCTCTGATATGACCCTCTGACATGCCACCCAGCCTTGGAGCCAGCAGGCTATGTAGACTGAAACCTCTACAAAGTGTGACCTGAAATAAACCTTTGCTGCTTTACCTTTGAGTGTTGAGTACTTTGTCTCAGCAAAGAAAAAAACTAACTAAGGCACATCAGAAATCAAAAAGAGTTGCAAGGTGAATAGATGGTTTTCTAAGACATTTGATTTTTCAAAATTGTCTAAAACACTCTAATTCAGTTGTAGGAGGATATGAGTCTGGCTTCAATTTTCTCCACCAAGCAGACTGGACTAACCTTCAGCCAAGTGTATATGTACTAGATGTTCATTCAAGGCATAATTTTATGACTACATGAGCCCTATTATTTCAAATCAAGTAGTTTCCAAAGTGAAAAACAAATATCAATAATTGTGGCCCTCTCTTTTCCTGTGTTAAACAGTACAATGTGTACATTGTTCTATGAGCCCCAAGGACTTGCCTGAGTATCTTTCAGTGTAATCAAAAATCATGGATTAGCCCACACTGAGAAAATCCAGTAGGAAATCAGAAAACATAACTTTGATTAGATTCTGAGGCACTAACTACTTGTCCTGAATCTCAGGAGTTCTCTTGCTTCTTTGATACTGTATCCCTCTTTGGAAAAGAAGATCCTTGCCTTTATACTTTTTTCTAACTCAGTATTTTAAAAAGAAGCCATCTAGGCAGAAATGGGATTTGCAGAAAATAATGAGTAACTCACAGGATTGGGAATCTGCCAGATCCCAAATCCTCATTGCTGCTGAGAAGTGCCTCATTGTGACTAGCAAAGGAAGGAGATCATCATCTATCTCTTTTGCTGGTCTGGAGTCCACCTCTTTCCACCACCCCCCCCGAAAATTCATTTACCTGTACACTCCAGAGATGGCTCTGGTGGTTATGCTCAGAGGCCCCTGTGCCACACAAAACCCAGGCCCCTGGCTCCCCTGACCAGAGCCCCAGCCTGAGACGGTGGCACCAGAGGTGGTTGGGGTGGAGAGAGGACAGACATGTCATGCTGCTGGTAAGTGGGGCCACTAACCCCAGGGCAAAGGCCACTTGAGAGATCCGGTGGTGGGCTGAACCCCAAAATCAAGATGTGATTCCTTGGAAAGTGGAAGTGGGGAGGGTGTCCCTCCAGCCTCGCTCAAAGCATAGGGCTGGAGATGGCTCTGGGTGTCCCCAGATTAGGGCAGGTAGGAGACTTAGGTTGAGTCGGAATGTGGCAGTAGGCAAGAGGCATAAATTAAATGTTTGAGGAGGTGCATGTGGCTCAGTGAGGTGGCTGGCTGTCCATGGCGGCTACTAGGCCCTCCAGGATGGGTGGGCAAACCCGATTGGCCTCTTCTTGGCCCAGCACGAGAACACAGCCTTCTGGGCGATGAGACAATGGGCACTCTGCGGCGTGTGTTTGTGAGCCAGGTACATCTGGCATTCATCCAGCCGGCCCTTCTCCAAGTAGTGGTAAGGCACGGAGGGGGGCTCTGCTCCCTGCAGTAGCTGTCGCTGACCACCCCATAGACCATGATCTCCTTGCACAGCTCCAAGGCCAGGATCATGGTGAGCCAGAAATGAGCCCAACTGTCTCCGGTTCTTGCCCGTCTCATCCTGAAAGATCTGGTCGCAGTGGGCCATCATGCGCTCTATGAAGGTGTAGACCTGCAGCCCCGGGTACATCTGAGTGAGCTGCAGCAGCACGCAGTAGGTGCGGCCATTCAGCACACGGTCCAGGTGCCAGCCCTGGCCCCACACCACATAGAGTGTGTCCCAGTCCTGCTGGAAGTAATGAGAATAGTTGCGCAGCAGCAACGGCACGCTCATGTGCAAGATCATGCGCAGGGTGCTGCGCCGGCCCACGTCTGCCTCGAAGCCCACGGTGGGTGCCTGGTTCATGCGCAGCACGCACTCGGCACCATCGATCTGGGCACCCAGGCCAGAACCGAGCATCTGGCCGGAGCTGGACACCACAGCGTAGCTGTGGCCTGGCTCCCCAACAGCAGCTTCCCATCAGGCACAGTGCTGTACCCACTGAAGTGCAAGGGCCCTGGCGCGGTGGGGCTGGTGTCTACACGGAGGGGTCAGTCCAGGCAGGTGGCCCGGCAGGGGGGCAAGTAGGCCCAGCAGCATAGGATGATGTAGATGGCAGAGAAGACCAAGGAGCACAGGGCAATGAGCAGGAGGCGACCCTGGGCCTTCATGCTGTCGCAGGCCCTCCGCAGTCCTGGAGCTGCTGTCCCCAGGAGTCAGGAGCTTGGGAGGGCGGGGGGCAGATCAGAGAGCGCCCGAGCTTTTCCATCCCATGTCTGGCCCGCCGGGTGAGTTGGGCTGGAAGCTGGGGCCCCAGGGTAGAGGCGGCCCCTCGGCCGCAGCTTCTCTGGAACCCACCTCTTGCTATGATCACCCAGTGGGCATTGCTCTTTCTTTGCCCCTGGACTCCTGCTCATCTGCGCCCACTACTGGTGAAAGTAGTTGGTTGAATAAGAAACCGCAAAGTGGTTCTCACCAGCGCATGGCCAGGTCCTCCAAAGTCCTCCAAACCCTGAGGTACTGGAGTGTTCACCATGTGCTTGGCACAACAGGACATGAACCACCATCTGGGGAGCATATTTATGTCCAGGTTAAGAGAAACAGGCCTGTTTATCCAACTGAAAATTAGGAGGACTGCTTGCCCAACTTGGATCCCAAGCTCCTGGGGATCTTGATAAGACTGTAGACTTGGAGCTAGTGCAGGGCCTGGGACTCTGCATCCCAAGCTCTGGGTGATGCTGACCTGATTGCTCATGGACACAGTTGGGATGTAAAACACACAAACACGTGTTCTCAGTGTTGGGCAGAAGGGTGTCCAGCTAGATCATGGTTCTCCAGGGGGTCTTCAGGATGGGGATTTCCCTGAGGTACAGGATCTGGGAGGGAAAACCAAAGTCTTGACAGCTGCAGGAATCCGCTAGTGCAGAGGAGAGTTAAGCCTTTGTTGGGCCAGCTGTGCTAAACACAGAGGAACCAACCATGCCTGTTCATCTATGATTGCCTGGGTTTGAGCAGGGAAAGTTCTGTTTCTTGGGATCAAGTGTCATATTTATCCAACAAAACCAGCCAAAGGCACCAAGTAATTATGTGTTGTATTCTTGACAGATTGGCCACATTTACAGTTGTGACAGCAAAAGCAACAGGAACGTATTTCATTTCTGGTTTTAGTAATGGCTTGGAAAGGAAGCAGTGGTGTTTTAGATAAGGCAATCTTATTTTTCTTAATATTGTTATAATATTAGGCTTTACATCACAGCTTCATAGTAATATTTGTTGACCAAGACCTTTTCCTTATTACCCAAGACATTTAAAAATGTTAAGCACATACTCTAAGACAGCATGTGAAATGTCAAGAACACACTGTCAGGAACTCCAGGCTGCACGTCTCAATACTCCTTGGCCCGTATCACCACATTTCAGCTCGTCAGTCAAACCACATCACTGCAGAATGTCTGAATCAGCCACAGACTCAGGGACCCCAGGCACATTCTCTGTGGCTATGTTCTCTCTCCTGCTAGGGGAAATTGATGAATAGATGAATGTTTAAATTCTTAAAAATCACAGAAAAGACACATTGTCATGAATGATGTGATGGTTATGTTCAAAGTGAGGGGTATTTTGAGTAATTTGATGGGGATTAATGGCAATGTGCCTTTTCCTGAAACGAAATCTTTTATTTAAACATTCATCATGTTTTGGTCACCCTGCTCTTTAACCTGCTGTTTATGGCAATTTCTATCCCAGAAAAACACAACAGTGTGTCCTCATCTACCTAATTCATTGGATCTGGTGCTGTGTGGCTTCTGACTTTCCTAAAGTCAGGATGAGCATGAAAGGTCAACACTTTCAATCAATGCAGGACATCCAGGCATTTTGAATAGATGCTGGACAAGAGTGTAACTGAAGACACTCAGGAAAGACACTCGAGAATGAAGACACTGGTTTAGCCCATGGTCCAGAATGTGGCAAGAAGGATGGCATGAATTATCAGAAGAGAGGGGGCATATTTTAAGGACAATTAATGACAATGTGTCTTTTATTGTCATAAACTTTAAAAAAAATTTAAACATCTTGCATGCAATTAAAATAGCCAGCAAGTGGAATAGTTATTGTTGGAGTTGGGGAGGGCATGGGGCAGGTGAGCATGGGACAGGCTGCTGGATGTGGTCCCAAGATGCTTGTATGGAAACCTCACACTATACAATTAAAACTCATTAACAACTTAGGGTGTGGGCCCGGAGAGGGGCTTCTGCTTCCTGCAGGCAGGAGACTGAACCCATGGCTGATCCTTGCTAGAGAGATGGCTTTTTCGGCTGTGCTCAGCTTCCCCCCCACCATCATAGTAAATGGTTCCCAGCACAAAGGCGTTACATTTTCTGTCACACCTGGTGAGCCAGAAAGACGCTCATTAAATCTGACATCTAGCTTTTCTGCGCAGGGGAACTCAAGCATCCAGTGGGGCCAGCTGCGGCTTTTCACAGAGCGACTGTTTCTGCCAGCTGATAATCACGAGTGACCGGGCAGGGGCACTGGGAACCAGCAGGCCACCTGAACAAATAGCCTCCAGGTGCTGCTGCAGCAGATTGCTGCCCGGCCTTGTAAATCCCTAACAGCCTCCTGCTGGCTGATAAACCCCTCTGATTGGAATCTGAAAACCTGGGCTTTCCAGCTTTCAAATTAGCCTCTCCTTTCCTTTCTCCTCCTTCCCTTCTCTCTGCCTTCCTTCCCTTCTCCTTCCTCATGTCTCTTCTTTTGCCTCTCGTTTCCCCCTTTTCCTTTCCTCTTCCTCCCCTGCTTCCTTCTCTTCTTTCCCCTTACCTCTCCTTCCCTTTTGCACCAGTGCTTGGGTCCCTAAGCTTTTCAGCTAGCCAGAGTCTTGCAGCCTGCAGACTTGCATACTCTAAAGAATCCCAGGAAAGCAAGGCTCCTTCTATGATGCATGCCCTAAGCTGTGGGGGAGGAGCAGCAGCAGGAACTGGCTTGAAAACTTAGAAGGTGACAGCTAGAAATCTGGCAACCTGGTCACATGAGGCCACTAGAGGACACCACCAAAGCCATTCTTGCATGGGCCCTGACACTTAAGGCAGGCCGAGAGGTAATGGATGGTAGTATGGGCCTTAAGGAGCATGAGGCTTCCCCATGCCAAACGACACAGGCTGCAGTCCTGACCCTGACAGACTTGTGTAGTCTCCATCAAGGTCGCATTCTCCCTGTGCCCACTTTTATCCCTTTGTAACCAAGGATAAGGTGGTCCATGCTTGAGAGTGACTCTGGCAGCCTAAATGACAGCAGTATGCACAATTCTGACCCCGGGCTTAGTGTACACTTATATTAAGTGCTCAATAAGTGACTCTTTGCTTAGAAAGTTGAAAGGAGAAAGCAGCAGGAAGCAAGTAAAAAGGATAAAACTGGCAAAACTATTCACAGAGTGAAGGAATTGACCCTTTGGTCCTGCCATCCATCGATTTTGCGTGAAGGATTTTGACAGGACAATGGCCTTTGGAGCAGCTGGTGTGTAAGGAGAATCACTTCCAGAGCAGCCACTGACGTTGGGGCAGGAGGAAGAAAAAGCCTCAATTTGTGAACAGATCTGGAGCCCTCTCGGAAGCCAGTGGCAGGCATCCCATGAATTCAGGGTGTGTGCAGTGGGCACCAGCTTTGGCTTTTCTGAGCGAGGAGCCCTTCACCCTGCTTGGCACTAGGAGCAGACAGTTGGCACTAACAAGGTTCTTCGAACATTTTTCTTTCCCTACATGGAATATCCTTTTCCATCTCAATTTGTGGGGCCTCCTGGAAATGCCTGGGCTCCTTGGAATTTTTCTTAGCAATTCCAAGTATCCCCACTATCACAACCCCACCACTATCTTCACTAACAAGGGTGAGATCGCCCAGGGTTCTCATTCACTCTGAACATACTCCACCTGGTGGGAGCCACCTGCACCCTGGGCCAGTCAGGCTTGCAAAGGGTGGTCAATGACCACCTCTCCCTCCTGCTCTCCAGAAGAGCTGCTCTGTGGCTCTAATGCAGTGTGACAGTGGGCACGTGTTTGCTTTTGAAAAACATATCTGGCCCCTTCATCTACTCCCTCCACTTTCCTTCTTACAGACTTAATCCAGGGTTTTTTAAAACTGACCTCATGAGCCCAAGTCTGGAGTCTGCCCATTTATTTTCACATAGATTCCTGTATGAATCAATCTTAGTGGTTTGGAGGAGAAAAGTTCTTATGAAAACCCTGGCTCCTGGAATGGGCAGAGAGCAGGCATGTGTGGGTGTGGGCATGTGTGTCAGTGATGGTTCCTTCCACTGGTCCTTCTGCTGTGGTTGAGATGTTGTGACAATTTGAGAAGTTTAGAAGGCTAAGTGACTCAGCAGGGGCCAGGGTCCTCACTTTGTAAAGGTCTTGAGCCTGTGCAGGGAGGGAATGAAGATGCTGGGGGTGTAAAGGACCCCACTACCAGGGTAGGGGGCCCACATTCAATAAAAGGGAAATGAGGAAGGACTGGTCCCTAGTTCTTTGGAGGAGCTCGGGTCTTCCTTTCAGCTTGGTTGTCACCTCCTAGCTTCCAGCACAGACTGTTTGGCTTCTGCCTGGGACTCTTCAGCCTTCCTGTGTAGACTCTTTGGCCTTTGTTGTAGATTCTTCAGTGTTCCTTCACAGACCCATCAGCCTCCTGTTACTTACTGGCACAGAACACTGCAGTGAGCTCCAGCCCTTGGACGAGACCTTTAGTCTCCAGCATGCAGACACCCTCTGCACGCTTTCTCATGCAGCCCTGTGCTGACTATCACATGCCAAAGTTGTAATTTTTTATATATTTGTGTGTCTTGCATTATATTTTTTCTCTAGTAAACTCTGCCTGATGCAGCTTCTGAAATTTTCTCATTTGGTGTCTTCTCGGATGAAAGATCCACAGGAAGTGGCTGAAAACACAGGACCCAAATGGCTTCTCTTTAAAATTTCAGACACAGCTCTACTATCTTAAGAGATCATGAGGCTGCACTAAGTTGCGCGAAGCAGTAAGCTCTGTGTGCCTAGTCCCTGGCTGCCTGCCTGCCTGCCTGCCTGCCTGAGATGCCAGCACTGGCGTCTTCCCCAAGAAAAGTAGGCATTCAACCATAAACACTTGCCTGAGGCATGGAGGGAACCAGGGGCTTGCAGCTGAAGGTGCTTTCACTTGACATGCTCAACGCTGTGAAAGAAAATCTGGCAGGCTGTAATCTCCTGTTGATAATTAGGGAGAAGGAGCAGGCTATGGTTTGAATCTTAGATGTTTCCCAAAGGCCATATGCTGAAGGCTTGGTTGCTGGCCCATGGCACTACTGAGAGAAGGTGAAACTTGGAGGAGTGGGGGTCTTGTGGAAGGAAGTTAGGCAAGTGGGGCTGTGCCCCTGAGGAGGACGGTCATTATCCCACCCACGTTGCTCTTGTTCCCCCTTTAACTGTAAAATATCAGTGTATCTCATGCTTCCTGCTGTTATGTTCTACAGGCTCTAAAGCAAGGAAGCTTAGCCATGGACTGAAACCTCTGACACCACGAGCCCAAACCACCATAAATTGCACATCCCAGGGGGTCTGTCCTAAGGAGGCATGCAAAACTAACACAGAACACATCTGGCAAGTCACACCTTAGAGGTTCTTTGAGGTCATGACAAAGTTGCACAGCCTTTGACCCTGGCTCATTTCTTGTTTCTAATATGAGTTCTACTGAATGTTAGATTCTATCATAATGAAAAGTGAGAATGTCCTAGGAGAGAATCTCCTCCTGCACCTCCTGCCATGTGTCAATACCCCATCATATACTGCAGCAATCTCTAGAAGATGCTCTTGCATGTGTATGTGGGATTGCTGAACTCATACACTGACTCAGCACAATATGACGCCTCAACAAGTGGGCTCACACACAACACATCAAGACAAAACTACTCAGAATTGGGGTCATAGCCTCTATAGCCACACATGGCCAAGATGATGAATGGTGGGGATATGGGATACAAGTTCCACCTGTACCCTCTTGTCTACAACATTGAATGACAGTGGGATGGGAGGAAAAGTGTGCATGACGGGACTCTTGAGGGGAAGGCACTGGACTTTCTTGGTTCCCTCTTCAGCAGTAGGATCGAATGGGTATCAGGGCCCCTTGTGGAAAATACAAGGAGAAGCCAGTGTATGGCACTGGAAGGCACTAAAGTGAGTTGGTTCTCAAAAACATTTACTCTGCAGGATTGCCATTCTTCCCGAAGAAATCAGATGAAAAGAGATAGAGTCCTATTGTGATGAGTCATTTTAGAATCAAAAGGACTGGGCCATGGGATGCACAGATAGCTGGTTAAGTACTACCCAGATAGCCAGTGTGGGTCTGTGAGTGTGTTTCTGAAAGAGGTGAGTTGCATTAGGGCATGAATAAGGCAGATAGTCTCCCAATTTGGGTAGGCACCAACTCTGTGGGGGCCTGAGTAGAACAGACAGGGCAGAGGAAGGTTGAATTTTCTCTCTGCCTCACTACAAAGCTAGGGCATTAACCTTTCCCTGCCTTGGTGGGGCCTGGTCCTGGTCTTCCAACTTGGGTAGGAACCTACACTTTTAGTTCTCTAGCTTTCAGGCCTTCAAATTGCTCCTTGGCTTTCCTGGTTTTCCAGCTTGCAGACAGTGTCATGGGTTTTCTCATCCCATGTAGAAGTACATAATATATATAATCTTAAAGATTTGGACTATGAAGGCTGAAAAGTCCCCTAAACTAATACCAGTAGGTTAGAGACCAAGGAAATGTGTGTAGGTGTATTGGTCCTGATTCTCTCAAGAGCTCAGATCTGCCTCTCATCCTGCTTTGAGGGAAGTGGCCCGTGGCTGGTTTTGAGGAGAATACCTGGCCTGCTATGACTGTTCATTATATAATTCTTTATGCCTATGTTTTAAAATATATTCTAATTTTTAAATGTTTTATCATCATATTCTGTAGGGACTTAAAGTTCA